>JBBIGA010114825.1:0-10511 GCA_037576975.1 Alestes dentex | reverse complement strand
AAATCAGAACAATTTAGGATAAGCTTTTTTGCATGGATATGGAAAAGAATGCTTATCAAAATGCTGTGTGTGTGTGTGTGTGTGTGTGTGTGTGGGTGGGTGGGTGGGTGTGATTTCTCTCTCCCTGGCACTTTAAGGCCCTGCGTCCCAATACTTTTGTCCACTCTAGATGGATTTAATTCACAGTGCCTCTCAAAAAGTATTGGGACGTAACCACTGTTCAGCTCTAAGATCAAGCGTCCCAATACTTTTTTTTCCTCCCCTCCCTATCGTACAGGAAATATCATCTCGTTTTAGTCAACGAAAATGGAGACATTTTAGCATAGTTTTTATTTTGTAAACCACATTTAGTCTCATTCTTATTCGTCAACAATATTACATGATATATTTCGTAATAGTTATCGTCACATGACCAGCATTTACGCTGTGTCTTGTCTCGTTTTCGTCACGTGATAAATGTTCATTGACGACAATATTTAGTCATAATTTTCGTTGACGAAAGCAACACTAATTGCAGTGAACGATACTCCTATCATCCGTTCATCTGTCCATTTTTAAACGTAAACTTTCCACTTACTGGGCCGAGCAGCGCATTCTCGTCTCCATTTTAAAGAGCATCTGTGGCCAGAACGGGCCAGCGTTAATTTTTTTTGGACGCCTTATTGTTTCTGTAAATGTTTCTGTTAATTCACCACCCCTATTTAAAACCACCTGCCTGATATTGTGTAGGTTTCACCTTGAACCACCAAAACAGCTCTGACCTGTCAACGCATGGACTCCTCAAGATGTGCTGTGGTATGTGGCACCAGATGTGGCACCAAGTCCTGTTAGCTGCTAGTGTTGTTTTTGGCAGCCTGCTGTCATTTTACTTTTTATTAGTCTTAGTCACGTCCATACTCTTTTTAGAGTTTCAGTCGACTAAACATTTGAGCATTTTAGTCTCATTTTAGTCAAAATTATCCACGACTATTTTCGTTTAGTATTAGTCAATGAAAACTGATGACATTTTAGTCTAGTTTTAGTCAATGAAAGTTGTATTTTAGTCTCTTTTTTTAGTAATGCAATTCTATTTAACACAGGCAATATAGTATAAGTACCTAGTAGAATAGACTAAATCTAAATTTTCTTTTAGTCAAACCTATTTCACAATCCGAACAAGGTTATCTTATTATTATATTATTGTTACCTTATAGACTGAAGAATCCTGTACATCCATTCTAGACATGGAAGACACACTGATTTGAATTTACGACATTTATTTTGCTAACCAAACATGTTAGAACTTAGAAGTGCACACACATACATTTAAATAAAATAAATAAATAAAATAACATCACATCACATCACTAAAAAGTGCAAATAAAATGAAAATGTGTGTGTCTATTGCCCATAAAACCCACATTTGTAAAACTGGTTAAACAGTGTGTTGGCCTGAATTTACCTGAATATTTTTTTTTTTATTCCTGAACAAAGATAGTCTACACAACCAAATCAGAAAAATTTAGGATCAGCTTTTTTTTGCATGGATATGGGAAAGGCTGCTTATCAAAATGCTGTGTGTGTGTATGTGTGTGTGTGTGTGTGAGTGTGATTTCTCTCGCCCTGGCACTTTAGTGGCCCTGTGGCCCAATACTTTTGGCCACTCTAGGTAGATTTAATGCACAGTGCCTCTCAATGGACAAAGGTATTGGAACGTATCGCTGTTCAACTCTTTTCTCCCCTCCCTGTCATACAGGAAATAACATCTCGTCTCGTTTTAGTCAACAAAAATAAAGAGACATTTTAGCATAGTTTTTATTTTGTAAACCACATTTAGTCTCGTTCTTATTCGTCAACAATATTACATTATTTATTTTATAATAGTTATTGTCACATGACCAGCATTTACATTGTGTCTCGTCTCGTTTTCGTCATAGATAAATGTTCGTTGAAGACGATATTTAGTTCTAATTTTCGTTGACGAAAGCAACACTTTTAGCAGCAAGGTGGGGTCTCTATAAATTGAGCTAGTTTGTACAACACATTCTACAGATGCTTGTTCAGACTGAAGTCTGGGAAATTTGGAGGCAGAGTAAACACCTTGAACCTGTCACGATTCCAGGCTACGGCCGCTGGGGGTCGCTGTGGGACAATGATTCGTGGGCAGATTGCCCAGGGACTCTGTACTTAAGGGGCGCTGCCCCCAGCGGTGGTGTCGGAGCATTGTTTAATGTTATGTGTTGGGTAGTGTTCTTTCACCTCTCCTTCTCCTCCTCTTCGTCTAGCGTCCCTTCTCGTCTCATTGTCTGGCCCCGTGCCTAGTTTTCTGCCTCGTGTGTTGTGTGTAAATAAACGTCCTTCATTATGCAGATCCGCGCCTGTGTCTCCTCTCCTCCCCAGTTCGGACAGAACCCAATCGTGACAGAACCCTTTGTCATGTTCCTCAAACCATTTCTGTATTTTGTATGCAATGATGTTTAGGTAAGTATACTGTGTCAAAGTCACGTATAAATAGATTTCAGGATCCATAGTTCCTCGCAGAACATTGCCTCGAGGATGAAACTGCTTCTGCTAGCTAGCTTGCGTGGGAAAGTTATGGGAAAGAGTGGTGAAAGATAGGTTAAGAAGAAATTTGATGATCAGTGAGCACCAGTATGGTTTCATGCCAGGAAAGAGTACTAGAGTTGCAATGTTTTCTCTGAAGATGCTGATGGAGAAGTACAGGGAAAATCAGAAGGAGCTCTTTGTGGACTTGGAGAATGCATATGACAATGTTCCTAGGGAGGAGTTGTGGTATTGTATGAGGAAGTCAGGCATGAGAGTGGTACAGGATAGTTACAAGGGCAGTGTAACAGCAGTGAGGTCTGCAGTAGGAGTAATTGTGTTCAAGGTGGAGGTGGGTTTACACCAAGGATCAGCTCTGAGCCCTGTCTGTGCTATGGTGGTGGACAGGCTGACATACTAGATCAGACAGGAGTCTCCATGGACTATGATGTTTGCAGATGACATGTGATATGTAGTGAGAGTAGAGAGCAGGTTGAGAAGACCCTGGAAAGATGGAGATATGGTCTGGAAAGGTGAGGAATGAAGGTCAGTATGACTTAAGTCAGAATACCTGTGCGTGAATGAGAGGGAGGACAGTGGAATGGTGAGGATGCAGGGAGTAGAGCCAGAGTGAAAAGGAAGGTGTACAAAGCGGTAGTGAGACCAGCTATGTTGTCAGGTTTGGAGACAGTGGCACTGATGAAAAGACAGGAAACAGAGCTGGAGGTGGCAGAGTTAAAATGTTTTGCAGAGCTGAAAAGATTGAGTGACGAGGATGGACACGATCAGGAATGAGTTTGAGTTGGAGGAAAAGTCAGAGAGGTGAGATTGTGTTGGTTTGGACATGTGTTGAGGAGAGACTCTGAGTATGTTGGGAGAAGGATGGTGAGGAGAGTAGTAGGTTTTTTTGTGGATGTGGTAAGGGAGGACATGCAGGCAGTTGTTGCGAGAGAGGAAGAAGTAGAGGACAGAAGGAAATGGAGACAGTTGATCCACTGTGACCACTGACAAGTAAATTGTATACATTGATTATCTCATTTTAGTATCACCTGTCAAGGGGTGGAAAATATTAGGTAGCAAGTGAAACAACAGTTCTTGAAGCTGATGTATCGGTAGCAGGAAAAATAGATAAATAAATGCAATAATCTGATCTGATAGTTAGAGGAGAGACTGATGGAGGTACCAGTGAAGGACCTCGAAGTGAAGTGGGGCTCCTGGTTGGACACAACATCATGGGGGAAGCTTTATAGTCAAACCATGTGCTGGACAAACAGCTCTCCAGTCTCCTTGGCAGATGGACGCTTGGGGAACAGAACCAGGAGGCATGCTCAGGAGAAGCATCAGAATGGTAGTAAATCCCCATGAGTCAGGGAGCCCCATGACAAAGTCCAGTGAGATGCCGGACCATGGCCTGGCAGGGATGGATAAGGGTTGCAAGAGCCCGTTGCCATCCAGTAGGGCTCCTTGTTTGACTACAAGTGGCACAGGCTTTGACGAGGGCATTCTACATGTTTTTTCATGTCAGGCCACCAAGAACAGTTTAACCAAAGACTGCTTTTTTAAACTCTCACACACATTTCTCCTGTAACAAAGGCACAACACCCAGAAAAGGCAAATTCACTTTCAGTAATTATTGAAATAGGTCTTTTTTTGGAATAACTGTATGTCTCTTTATATCTTTTTCGTGACCGTCAGTTGATATAAGGATCAGTATAATCTGTTATGGTTTGACATCAAACCAATGACTGTACATTGAGTAATTTCTTGTAAGTGAGGCAGTGATACTTGTGTCTGATCTGGACTTTCCGGGGGCCTGTTATGCCTGTAGGTGTTTTCCCAAAGTCTAGTACCGTATTTTTCATCACACATGCCCGTGAATAGTTCAGTACCTCATAACAGTATAAAAGTACAAGTTATATTTGGTTAAATATATTTTATGTATTTAAATTATGCTCTGGAGATAAAGGAACGATAAAGGAAGTGAGACTGTCTCGCTGTTTTAGTTGTTGAAAGGGCAGCAATATTACATTCAATATTACCATTCACACACAGTTTTTCACTCTTCATATGTGGGCCATAGAAAGACCATTACACACACACATACACACATACACATAAGGTGTAGGCATGCTGTTAAACAACATAAGCCAGATGTCACTGAGTGAACTTTCATTTTTCATTTCTTTTACATAAAAACTGCAATTACATAATGATAAACACTCCATTATGTACAAATGTTAAATATGAGGTGAAGAAATCCATGTTTTCACCACTGGTTACTAGGATGGAAGAGTTTGTGTTTACCTTAAGTCAGAGGGATGGAGACGCTGATGTGTGCTTCATGCTCCTGTATGCAGCTTTCTGAGGGGGATGGGTGAGTTTAGAGCGATTTCCGTGTTCCGTCAAACCACACAAACACCTCTCACCTCACTTTATGTGACATCTTCTCATACCTCCTATCCTTTATTCACTGTTCATTTCGGCAGGTGCTAGCCTCCACAGTTCTGATATTTTCTGGGCTGGAGTTTCAGAGAAAAGAGTCACTTCCCTTTCTCTTTCACGTCACCGTGTCAGAACACAGTCAGTACTTAACCTTTTGCCTGCAGTGCAGCAAGATTTGATATCTGAAATACATTACATAGCAGAGCAGAAAATAATGTCAAATAATTTTATGTAAAAGATCTATAGCAACACTGCAGGATCGTCCACAGGATTAATATAAAAATGTAATGGTAAAGTCTATAGTCACTGCACTATTTTACTAAAGGATACCTCACTATGTACTACAGGACTACATGAATGTATTATGGGGTATACGATATTATAGACTATGGAACAGCACTGTGTATATCTTCTGTTTTCTTATGGTATTATTGTATTATTATTAAGGGTTAGTTCAAACTGTGATATTTAATAAAAACAAAACAAAGTGAAAACATGTCTTGCGCACCATGGAGTTAAAACACTGTTTTCTGTTTGTGCAAACATGAAACTGCGGTTTCCTCTCTGCTCTGCAGCGGTTTCAGTCTTTGCTTATTTCCGTCAAGAGAAGGAAAAAAAAAGAAGCAGGTTTTACATGCTGAAACTAAACAAGCCTTGTTACGAAACACATTTAACACTTCTTATTTTAGTGTCAGATAGACCAATTCAAAAAGAAAACAAAAAATGTCATCTGTATTTGTGCTCTGGCCAGCAGGGGGGCGCATTCCATGTAGGATTTTTAGAGAGACTGGAAAGTTAGTATGATCAAACCAAGATTTGAAATAAATTGGCCTACAAGGGAAAAAGTTCAGATTTAGGAAATAAAGAGATTCAGAAACTGTACCTTTCTAATGAAACTTTTAACTTCTTACCATTTTCATTCATCCACCTCTGAAGCCAGACCTCACCGAACTCCAAAGCAAAGGACTTTGTGCTTCTACTGTGATGGGACAATGCTGATGTCTAAAGGACATTTTACATTTAGATACTTTTTCCTTTTCAGCCAAAGCTTATTTGCTTACACCAAATATGTTTTAGCTGACTGATTCCATTTTAAAGAAAATTCAAGGCTGCTGCCACTATTATTTCTAGATGGATAGATACATAGATAGACAGATAGATAGATAGATAGATAGATAGATAGATAGATAGATAGATAGATAGATAGAAAGACGGACAGACGGACGGACGGATAGATAGACAGACAGATGGACAGACGTACAGACAGACAGACAGACAGATAGATAGATGGATGCACCACTATGCAGTTTCAGTATAGAGACACAATAGCCAGTGATTACCATCTTACTGTTACATCTTACAGATATCTAATCACTATGATGATACATTATTATCAGGCACTATCATCTACACAGTATGTGTAGATAACAGTATGTGAACAGATATAACTATTCCTAATAAAATAAAGAACACCCTGTAGTTTTAAAGAATGAATATAAGGTAGTAAATAGAGATGAATCAGTGGACATCCAGGAATAAAACAGCTTCTATAATGTGTGAAGTTAAAGTCTGCAAATTGTCTTGCAACAGTGTGATATACTTTGCCAACATCCTTTATGTACTGCGTCATGTACTTACCCTCTCTTTTCATCTGCAACATGTAGCAAATGAACAAGATTACCTTAATGTTCACTTTGACTAAACTCCGCCTTAATTAATGAATGGGTAATTGGACCCTAATGGTCACAGCACTTTAAATGCATCAATGTAACACACAGTTCTCAGACTTTTACAAGAGAACTCAACTTTAATTCATTCCCTTTTGAAAAACATCTAAAGTAATACTACAGACATTTTTGCAGAATTCCTTTAATATTTCAGAAATAATATTATAATTACTGTACATTATATTAGAACCTGTATAATATACCAGTCAAGCCTAAAACCTGTTTACAGAAATAGGCTGAAAGGTTTGAATTTTTTTTAATGTAGCACTTTCTTCTTGTTTCCAAAATGAAAGAAAATTCCTGTATGACTAGAAATGTATCTTATTAACATTCTTCAGGTGTGCTCCTGCTATTGTTATGCCTTGGAGGATCTCGTGTTTTCATTAACCCCAGAGCCCTCATTATTGATTGTGTTTTTGGTCCATGTTCTTTCGGATTAAACCTTTTGAAGTGACCATTTGTCATATGTGAACACACCAAAGCACACAGTGTGAACAATGTGAAAATCTTTTTCTGCATTTAACCCATTTTCCAAATGAAGCAGTGGGCAGCCAGAAACACAGTGCATAGTGAGCAGTGTGTAGGGGCAGTACTTTGCTCAAGGGTACCTCAGTGGTGCCACTAGCAATCCTGGGATTCAAACCCACCGCCTATTAAAAGGCCCAACTCCCTAACCACTTGGCCACCAGTTGGATCCTGTGATAACATCCTGCTTGCCCTGACCCTCACAATATTACAGTATCACATTTTTATATCAGTAGAGGCTCTTGAAGGGAAGTGGAGCTTCAGGTTATCTTTACTGAGGAACTTTTGACTTATGCTAAATAGCCAACAGTAAAAGTGCAAATAGAATGAACAACTATCTCAGAAATATTACATTGACTTAAATGTAGCTGCATTCACTCTAAATGTACAAGAAATCCAAGAGGCACATGTACTTTAACACAGGCACTAGCAAAGGGGGTGGCGGAGGGGGCTTGAGCACCTGCCCCTTTCCTCTTGGGTACCACAAGTGCCCTTTTCTTGAAGCTTTTTTTAAACGTGTGTATGCGTGTGGAGTCCCGCCTGTGCCCCGCACAACAGCACTTTACTATTAATCACAATTTTGCTAAATAAAAGGATCTGGCTTGCATCAGTCACATGATGACCATTAACCAATGATCACTCGTGATGGCAGAGCGCTGGTTACGAGCCGGGAAGGAGCTCGTAAAGAGCACTGTAGGGGAAACACACAAATTAGTTCGGAGACGCAGACTGATGCAACAAAAACCAGTAAGTAGGGTGTACATATAGTCTATAGCACACAGGAGTATTAGGTTATGTACATGTTAAGTTGTCTTGTGGCAACTGACGAACCGAAACAAATGAGCATGCTGTGTGTGCACTGTGCAACAGCGCAACAAAACATTACCTGTCCTTTTATTAACTGCACGATTAGTGGTGGTCATTAGCCACTAGCTAGGTCATTGGCCGCTAGGGTGTCATGGGTCTGTAACTCTGTCCACCGTTTTAGGGAACATATTTCGTTTTAAATGAAGTTACAGCACTTTTCCCTGCCTTTCTGGAGGGCTTATATTTCACTAAAAACTAACCTAATACGCATATCCACATAATTATTGTCGAGGTCTGTTTGTAGAAGGGAAAGGGGGGACGCCACAGAGCAGTTACTATTTACAGCTTTTAATGACAACAGGAAACAAACACACACAAGTCACAGAACAGAATGAACAAACACAAACCCCGGCTCTAAACAAAAACGGGAAACACCAAACACAAATAAACGAAAATAGGGCAATACATAAAACAAAGACCCGTGCTCCTCAAAGAAACAAACAAAAACAAAACCCGGAACCCGGGTATAGCTTTCCACAAAGCTTCACGACCGGCCAACGCGGATACAGGCTGACGGTGCCGATCGTGCACAACCTCGGGCTGAAACGGAGGAACACGGGCCTGGAAAACAGAACAGGGGAGACAGATCATGAAACAAACACGAGATAAAAAAAATACAACATACAGAGACAAAGGAACAATCCTGCAGCGAGCATGCGACCACAGACACCATGGGAGTAAAGACAAATACAAACTCAAACACACTGGGATCGGCTGGGGTTTAAATAAGGGAAGCAAACGAGAAACAGGTGAACTAATGGGAAACAAGGGACAGGTGAAACTAATAGACAGGGACACGATACAAACGGGGCATGAACACTAGGTAGGGGACAAGGGACCCAAACGTAAACTGGAAACAAATATAGGGACGAAGGGAAAATAAAGGGAGACAGGGAGTACGGGAGGTAAAGAAAGAAGGAGAAACTAATACTCAGGAGACGGGGACCGGGTTCTACGAGGTGGGGACGAGGTGGCCGTCACAATTATGGATTATTATAATTACAATATTAAAAAACACACACACTGTATTTTAAAGAAAATACATTAAGAAACAGATTATATTAGATTTATATTTCAAATATGACAAATTTCTGATTTTACAGCAGTAAAAGTATTGTATCGCTACAGTTTAAACATTTAATAAGCTTTCTGCCTTGCACAGAGTGGAAAGTCAAGCAGACTGAATCATCATAAATACATAATTTCATATTTATTACTTTTTTTTATTCTTATTGCTTTATTATTATAGCACTAGGAATAAATAATAAGGGAAGGATTATTATTATTATCTCACAACACTTGTTCAATCAGCTACCATCTCTCCGATGGACTTTTTAATGTCTACAGTCTCAGATCAACACAGCCCTGCCATCCAGCACTATCAGCAGCAGGAGCAGCAGCAACCCCTCAACAGCAACATTGTGCCCCATCGGGTAAAATATAGGCTATGTTTGCTTTGCATTGTCCCCACCTGATGACCGTGATATAGTATGATGCGATTCCATATTAGATTCTTGATGAATGTGGGTTGTTGTTATTCAGCCTGGTTCTATGTGCCCCTTTTTAACTTTGAGCACCCGCCCCCTCAAACATCTCTGCACAGCCCTGCTTTAACATCTCTGACAGTAAATCAACTTACTGAAACTATGACTTCCCTAATGAATGCTCTGACTTCCCCCTTCATGAACTGCAGTTACTTCTTTTCTTTTGTGCATTAAACAAAAGCAAATGAACACAATATTAATGTTGTTATCTCATGCTAAAAAAAACACCACACCGACCTTGTGTGAAACCTCTCCCACAACTGGAGTACTAAAAACCCAGGGAAGCAAAACTTTTCTACTGTCCCTCAACAATAGTACTCACTTGTCTCTTACAGCTGTTGTTGTGATCAGTAATGAATCAGTGACTATAAGAAAACTGTGTCCACAAAGTTGGAAGCATGACGTTGTTCGAAGTGTCTTGGTCTGCTGAAGCATTAAGATTGCCCTTCACTGGAAGTAAGGGGTCTAGCCCAAAATCCAAAAAACAGGTATGTCCCAATACTTTTGTCCATATAGTATACTAACTACTGCATACCAGTAAGTACTAGGGCATTAACAGAAAGGTCGACTAGTCAACTAGTCGACTTCAGAGGCACAAGTCGACGCCCCCTGAGAGAAGTCGAATAGTCGTGGGTTTTTTCCTCTCTCTCTGCCCTCGCTTGTGTACGCTATACAATCTCTGCCTCTGATTGGCTGATGTTGACACACGTTCCTTGATTAACCAATTATTACAGTCCCTTCATAAAAAGGGCGGTAACGTTGGCACGAGTGGAATCTAAACACAAGATCACAACAAGATGAGAGATACGGCAGCAGAGGAGACAGACACACATCACATGTGTGGAGATACTTCACTCTAGACACACAAACAGCACGGTGACCT
>JBBIGA010114804.1:0-10512 GCA_037576975.1 Alestes dentex | reverse complement strand
CTCTTCCCTCTCTGTTCTTTCTCTCTCTCTGTTCTCTTTCTTCTCTCTCTCTCTCTCTGTTCTCTTTCTTCTCTCTCTCTCTGTTCTCTTTCCCTCTGTTCTCTTTCTTCTCTCTCTGTTCTCTTTCCCTCTGTTCTCTTTCTTCTCTCTCTGTTCTCTCTCTCTGTTCTCTCTTTCTCTCTGTTCTTTCTTCTCTCTCTGTTCTCTTTCTTCTCTCTCTGTTCTCTTTCTCTCTGTTCTCTTTCTTCTCTCTCTGTTCTCTTCTCTCTGTTCTCTTTCTTCTCTCTCTGTTCTCTTTCTTCTCTCTCTGTTCTCTTTCCCTCTGTTCTCTTTCTTCTCTCTTTGTTCTCCCTCTCTGTTCTCTTTCTTCTCTCTGTTCTATTTTCTCTCTTTCCTCTCTCTCTGTTCTCTCTCTCTGTTCTCTTTCTTCTCTTTCTTTCTTCTCTTTGTTCTTTTTCATTTCTCTTTCTCTTACGCTCTCTTTACACTTATATACTTAGTGTACATACTCATACACTGAGTAACTGACTACAATACACACTCACTGTAAATATAATATACACTCACTGACTATAATATACACATACCATATATATGATAATAGACACTATCTGATTGTTTATATGATAATATACACTCACCAACTGTAAATATGATAATATACTGTATATATCATGTAGACTCGACTGTATATATATGATAATATACACTCACCGACTGTACACATATATATATATATATATATGTATAATGTTAGGGTAGTGCCACCTACTGTTTAGTGTAAAGAGCTACTTTATGTGGTCACATGTTCCAGCTGAATGAGAAGAAGCAGAAGAAAATGGCAGAGTCAGCACAAATGGCATGAGAGATTCAGAGTTGAATGCTGAAGAAAGCTGAATGCTAAATGCTGTAATATCTCCTAATTTCTAGTTTTCATAACCGTGTAAATGTGATGTTAGCTAATGAGACACGTGGATGGTTAGCATGTGTAAAACGAGGAAAGAATTAAGCAAAAAAAAAACAAAAAAGAAAAGCAAAGAGTGAGTTGTAAAATGTAATATTTCTTTATTTCAGGTTTTCGCTGTGATGTTTGGTTTGCTGCTGGTGAAAAGACATTAAACATCATCGGTTGAACATCAGTTGAAGCGTGGCATAACTTCTGACCAGAAGAAAAACATTAGGAGCCGTTACAGACATTTTAAGCAGTATGAATTGCAAAAAATGCGGCAGTGAATAGCCTAAAGTGAGGTAGTTAATAGCCTAAAGTAATACCCCAAATCCTGTTTTGTTTTTGTTGTATTTGTTTACTTATTCATTTTATCATTTTAAAAACTACATTTCCCATTATCCTCTTCGGTTTTCCCTTTATAAGCGGTTGCGTCACTTCCTTCGCTCCCTTCCATTTTTTATGCTGAAGCTGGTAAGAAGTGATGGACCTGCATCTTTTGTAATCCTGTCTTTATTTTAGTTATCTGTGTATATTTCTTATGTTAAAGTGTTATGTTTGTAGATTATTGTTTAAAACATATTATTCTAGGTTTTGTTTGTTTGTTTTATGTGTGTTTTATTTAAGTTGTGTGGTCATGTGCTTCTGCCCTTCCATTCTGTATGTGGAGCTGGAGCCAGACAGGCCTCACTCTGGGCGATAAACAGTTGGAAGGCTGAACGTGGCCGCACCCACACACCAGAACCGGCCAAACACCACGCGGCAAGGTGAGGCCAGTAACACAGGGGCGGTTACCGGTTACACATGGTGCCGAGACTGTGTGTGTGTGTGTGTGGAGAAGGGATTAAGTGATTTTATTTTTAAGATTTCAAGGTTGGTACATTTAATGTATTTTTTTCTAAATAGTTTGGTGTGGGATTTGTACATTGCAGTTATAGCACTTCATGTTGGGAAACTGTATATGCTGAACCGCTGTAGTTTTTTTTTTCTTTTTCTTTCGGTCTGTTTCTTTTTTCCCCCCAGAAATTCACACATTGTAATCGCCCTCTCCAGTTATGGCAGATGAGGGTTCATTTGTATTTGGGGGTCTGTCTAGCTCTGCTGGGAATCCAAGTATTTTCAGCCATGGTAGGGGAGAGCGCTGTACATGTTCAGTGATGCTGGGGAAAGTTTACACCGGTAGTGGGGATCGCAGTAGATCAGTTGACCAGTTTGGGTTAGGTTATCTGATGGGGCCTGCAAGCTCTACCCCTGTTTCTCATCCTGAGTCAAGCCCTGTTCAGGTTATTTCCCCTGATGCCCTAGGCAGCATTATAACTGGCCTAGCTAAACAGATTGGGGAGAGTATAACAGCAAACCTTGCACCTGCCCAGTGGTAGTCAGTCTCCATCCCCTACAACTCCTCAGCCAGCTAGCAGTGTTGATACATCACAGCTGAAAGTAGTGGTTCAGCAAAGCGAAAAACCACCACCATTCTTCAGAGGTGATGGCTCTGATAAATTCTCTATCCATTAATGGACTGACATGATGGAAAGCCATGCAGCTAAGATGTCATACAGCGCCCACAGTGAGTTATTTGAATTTCTGATGAGTAAACTTACTGGTAAAGCTAAAGATGTCGTTAAAGTTTCACTACGCAGCAGTTCAGGATTGCAGCCTACCTACCACTGTTCTTGACATTCTTAGACGCCATTTCAGTGACATTACTCACTCTAACATGGCAGTGACGGATTTCTATAGCACTGTTCCAAGAGTTGGTGAGTCCGCTCTGGATTATTGGATCAGACATCTATTGATGCTGTTCATGAATGTCTGTGCAGGTGTGGAAGGAGCATTGATGACCCCTGTGCTGAGGCTGTGATGATGTTTATTTCTCACCATCCTGACCCTGACCTTGCTGTTTCCTTTAAGTTTAAACCAGCTGAGAAATGGTCTGCTGCTGAGGTGCAGGAGCAACTACACAGCCACGTGGCTATGGTGAAAAACACTAAAGCTAAGTCCCACAATTCATTAGCTTTTTCAGCACATAAACAGAATGTACAGCTTTCTCGACATCACGCATGGGAGCCAGCTTCTCTCACAGTGAGTGTACCACCAGACACTGGGAATTCAGTGCCAGCTATAGTTAACTGTGCTTCAACCTGCCAGTGTTTGTTCTCTTGACTCGGGCTTGAGCCAGTTGATCACTAAGCTTGACAATACCCTGACTAGATTCTCTTCCACTTTGCTGAAGGTCATGGCCTGATGAAGCCAACAGAACCACATCATCTGCAAAAAACAGAGACACGATCTTGAGTTCACCAAAGTGGACACCCTCAACACCCTGGCTGCGCCTAGAAATTCTGTCCATAAAAGTTCTGAACAGAATCGGTGACAGAGTGTCCAACCCTCACAGGGAATGAGTCCGACTTCCTGCCGACTATGCAGACCAAGCTCTGGCACCGGTTGTACCGGGACCGAATAGCCCTTATTAAGGTGTCCGACACCCCATGCTCCCGGAGCACTCCCCATGGACATGGTCCCCGAGGGACACGGTCGAATGCCTTTTCCAGATCCACAAAACACATGTAGACTGGTTGGGTAAACACCCATACACCCTCCAGGACCCTACTAAGGGTATAGAGCTGGTCCACAGTTCCACGTCCAGGACGAAGACCATACTGCTCCTCCTGAATCTGAGATTCAACTATCCAATGGACCCTCCTCTCCAGCACCCCTAAGTAAACCTTCCCGGGGAGGCTGAGGAGTGTGATCCCCCTATAGTTGGAACACACCCTCTGGTCCCCTTTCTTAAAGAGGGGGACCACTACCCTGGTCTGCCAATCCAGAGGCACTGCCCTGATGTCCGCGCAATGTTGCAGATGCGTGTCAGCCAAGACAGCCTTACAACATCCAGAGCCTGGGCCTTGGAACTCTGAACGGATCTCATCCACCCCCGGGGCCTTGCCACAGAGGAGCTTTTTAGCCACCTCTGTGACTTCAGCAGAGAATCCACCCCCAAGTCCCCAGACTCTGCTTCCTCAGTGGGAGGCATGTTGGTGGGATTAAGGAGGTCTTCGAAGTATTCCTTCCACTGACCCACAATTTCCTGAGTTGAAGTGAGCAGTGCACCGTCCCCACCATATACAGTGTTGACGCTGCACTGCTTCCCTCTCCTGAGGCGCCGGATGTTGGACCAGAATTTCCTCAAAGCTGTACGGAAGTCATTCTCCATGGCCTCTCCAAACTCCTCCCACACATGAGTTTTTGCCTCAGTGACTGCCAGAGCTGCGTTCCGCTTGCCCTACCAGTGCCTGTCAGCTGCCTCCAGACTCCCACAGGCCAAATAGGCCTGGTAGGACTCCTTCTTCAGCTTGGCAGCATCCCTTACCACGGGTGTCCACCAACGGGTTCGGGGATTACTGCCACGACAGGCACCGGCGACCTTATGGCCACAGCTCCAGTCAGCCGCCTCAACAATGGAGGTGCGGAACATGGCCCATTCAGACTCAATAAGATAAGAGATAAGATAAACCTTTATTAGTCCCACAAGTGGGAAATTTGCTCAGTACGGCAGAAAGTGGACAGTACAATATCCCCCACCTCCCCCGAGATGTGGTAGAAGTTCTGCCGGAGGTGTAAGTTGAAACTCCTTCTGACTGAGGACTCTGCCAGACGTTCCCAGCAGACCCTCACAATACATTTGGGCCTGCCAGGTCTGACCAGTTTCCTCCCCCACCAGCGGAGCCAACACAAGTATTACTGTCATTGCCCACATGAGCATTGAAGTCCCCCAGCAGAACATTACATGGATAAACAACTGAGGAAATTTGATACAAAGGTTGGCCACCAGAAACACTGTGGGTATAAAAACTATACAGGAATATCAAAGCTGGGAAACATGATTGACTACAAATAAATTGACTACACACACACACACACAAAGCATGATCAGTTGACCTGGTCTGCCAAAGTAAACCTGCCCATCCCAAACAAACAGTCTAAAACACCTGAACTTGTTCTAGTTAAGTCAAGTAGGTTTATTGTCATTTCAGCCATATACACAGTACACACTGGAACTAAATAACGGTCCTCCAGGTCCACAACATTCCTGCAGGATCACAATGCTCCCCCAGGACCACAGCGTTCTTCTAGGACTGTAATGTTCCTCCAGGAATACAGTGCTTCTCCAGGACCACTATGTTCCTCCAGGAACGCAGTGTTCCTCAAGTACCAGAATGTTTCTCTAAGATAACAATGTTCCTTCAAAATGCAACACACGGACAAAAACAGAAACAACACAAGACTACAAGAGCAGACAGGACACTGAGGCAGGATGCTATGAAGCACCGCATGGTCATCTCTGACATTCCCTCTGAGGTATGGAGGCAAAAGATGAAGAGTGGATGCCATGCAGGAGCAAAAGTTTGCAACATCCTTACTATCTGCCCAGAGAGTTCTAACACATGATCGCCAATGATCGCTGTTGTTTACATTCCTGCATTGGAACAATGACAACAGTGTGTGATGTCCACTGCACAACCGCAAGACTCCAGACAAGGCAACCAGACGCATTCCTTCTCATCTCTGGGGACTTCAATCACATTTCTCTGAACAGGACACTGCACCTTCACACAGTTTGTAGAGCATTCAAGTCAGGTGACAGGGAGGCAGCCAATGTGGCACAAAGGTGCTTGTCTGTTAAAGGGACAGCTACAGGAAAACGTTCAGGACTACAGAGACTTTGGTATGCACATTGACAGCAAGCTGGACTGGTCTAAGAACTCGCTGGCCACACACAAGAGGGTCAAAGTAAGCTGTAATTCCTATGTAGACTCTGATCTTTTAGAGTCTGCAACACCACATTGCGGATGTTCTATGAGTCCGCAGTGGCCATGTCCAATTTCTATGCTGTGGTGTGATGGGGTGGCAGCATGACAGTGGCAGAAGACACTAAACAAACTGATCAAGAAAGCTAGTTTGGTGGTGGGT
Organism: Alestes dentex; assembly: GCA_037576975.1. Classification (NCBI taxonomy): domain Eukaryota; kingdom Metazoa; phylum Chordata; class Actinopteri; order Characiformes; family Alestidae; genus Alestes; species Alestes dentex. The sequence continues at coordinate 4,595 of JBBIGA010114804.1, read as the reverse complement.
GAGGAACTTGATAACGTGGCAACCGTGACTGAATGGAGAGCATTTTCTAGACTTCATTCCATCATTTACCATCCTGATCACCCACTCCACAGTGTGGTGGACAAAATGAGAATGTCACACCACCACCTCCTGGCTGCCAGGGGGCAACCATGGGGGACTGTGCTTTCCAGGAGCCCTGAATGTTTTTGTACTGTTTATGCTTGGACCTTGGCTTGTTCTTGACCACGAGTTTGGATTACTTCTATGTGTGTTTGCTATTGCTACTGTTCGTCTAACCTTTTAATTGTTAGTATGCTCCTGATAGTGTGCTTCCTGTTTCAGCCCAACAGAGAAGTACCTTTGGCCACAGATTCACCTGCATAAAGTGCTTCACCGAATGCTGCAAGAAATCCTTCCTTCCCACCACCACCAGACTCTACAACTCCTCTCTCTGGCACACATTCACACAATAATCTGTGCAATAGCCTGTTGATACTCTGTATCACAATGTGCATCTTAATATGATGTACATAAGTCTATCGTGTAATTTTGTGTGATGTTCTTATCGGATGACTGTTCAGCCTTCGCCCATTGCAGTTAGCATAGGCTCCAGCCCTCCCAAGGCCCTTTACAGAATTCAGGTCCCTGGTGAGCAGCACAGATGAGGAAAACTCCCTAAGGCTGGAGGAAGAAAGCTTAGGAAGACAAACAGGAGAGAGAAAGAAAATTTCTATGAAGAAAACTAATAATAGAAGGCCTTTTTGTATAGACTTAATCATTGCTGTAAACAAGCAGTGTGCGAGGAACCGGAAGCGTGGTATGCAAATAGGGGTCCATGCTAGGCTAAAAGCTAAACACTAGCCTGCCAGCTATCCCATCCATCTTCTTCCTTGCCAATGTTTGCTCCCTGGACAATAAACAGGATTCCATCCAACTCCAGCAGACTACCCAGTTTCAGAGTCTGCTGTGTTTTTGTTTTTACAGAGACATGGCTCAGTGACAACATTCCGGAAACATGCTAATGTACTGTAGTGACCGTAATGTGGAAATAAGTACCGAGACGAGAGGAGGAGGGCCGTATGTTTACTACTGCTGCTAGAGTTTGTGACTGTTAGATGCAGGCCATTTTATTTACAGAGAGAATTCACCACCATGCTCATAGTTGCGGTATACATCCCACCCAGCGCTAACACTAACAACGTGCTGGTCAAACTGTATGGAGCCATCAGTGAGCTCCAAAACACTCATCCTGACGGTTTATAGTCACTGAAGATTTCTATCACATTAATCTCAAGGCAGTTCTTCCCAAATTCCATCAGCATGTGGACTTTCTGATTAGGGGGACGAACATGCTGGACTGTGTTTACATTGCTGGCGTGTTCTGTACTGAGCACCGCCCCCACCTCGGATTCTCCAATCACGTGTCCATCATGCTTATCCCAGCCTACAGACCACTCGTCAGACGTGCCAAGCCTGTCCAAAAGCAGACAAAGATCTGGCCCCCAGACGCCATCTCTGCTCTTCAGGACTGTTTTAAGCTCACTGACTAGGACATGTTCAAGGAGGCTGCAACCTACAGCGGCTCTACCAACCTGGAGGAGTACACAGCGTTGGTTACTGGCTACATCAATAGGGGCATCGATGACGCCAACCAGAAGCCGTGGATGACTGTGGAGGTGTGCACACTGCTGACAACCCAAGACACTGCCTTCAGTTCAGGTGACAAAGCTGCCCTGAGAATAGCAAGGGCCAACCTGTCCAGGGCCATCAGAGCAGCCCACACCCACAAAATCAACTGCCACTTCAAGGACATTGGAGATGTACGATGCATGTGGCTGGGCATCCAGGCCATCACCAGTTACAGCACATCTCCACCTGCCTGTGATGGTGAAGCCTCCCTTCCAGATGTGCTGAACCACTTTTACTCACGATTTAAAGCCCATAATAACAGGACAGTGAGGAAGACCATTTCACCCCCCAGTGACCAGGTGCATTGTCTGACCGTGGCTGATGTGATTAAAAACTCTGCTCAGTATCAAGCCACAGAAAGCTGCTGGACCAGATAACATTCCTGGTTGTCATCCGAGGATGTACAGAACAGCTGTACAGACAGACATCTTCAACATCTCTCTGAGCACCACTATCATCCCAACATGCTTCAAAGTCACCACCATCATCCCCGTGCCAAAGAAGTCATCAGTGACCTGCCTCAATGACTATCTTCCCGTCGCACTCTCACACATCATCATGAAGTGCTTCCAGGGGCTCGTCATTGTCGTGGAGAAAACTGGAGCAGGAACCCAAGTCTGAAACCTTTTATAAGTCAAAAATCAAGCACGATCTGAGCTTGCTACTTATTTGCAGAATGAAGCAGCCTCATGGTCCTTGGGAGCTGTGATCAAATGCTCTCCTCTTACAACTCATACACACAAGTTAAATAGAACTTTAGGTACAACTCCCCTTTTCCAGAGTACACCCACTCTTGGCTCCTTGCCAATAAGAGTAATAATTGAATATTCAAAACCCCACCTCTGTTTTAATGTCCCCACCTTCCTAAATGTCTTCCAATAGATACAAGGTCAGGTATCACTTTCATAGTATTCCTTGTCCTAAATGGTAATGCCCCATTTTATTATTATAACATGCCTTGCGTGCATGAACATCACAAGGACCATTAACATTCCTCGTACACACAGACTCCCAGGTCAATTTACTTATATGGACACCTTATATGCAGCCCATGCTGCATGACTTCCTGACCTAAAAACACCACCATTACCCATCTTTAACAGGTGGCCTTTTGGTTTTCCAATACTGAGTGGACCAAATGTTCACTTAGGTAAAGTTGTCTCTGCTTTACGTTTGGGCCCTCTAGAAGGCCACCTTTGTGGGCTGTTTAGCATCTTCCAGCTCTTTACAGCTTTAATGGAAGAGAAAATCTACCACATTAATTCAGTTTTTTTATCATTAAAATCTTCAGCATCATGAGGCACATCATCTGCCACCCTCACTGGACCTCCCTGCGTATTTTCCCGATCGTTCAACAGATGATGCCATCACCACCACCATTCACCTGGCCCTCACCCATATGGAAAAAAGGAACACTCATGAGAGAAAACTGTTCATAGACTTCAGTTCAGCATCTGATTGGGAAGCTGAGACTGCTGGACCTGAACACCTCCCTCTGCAACTAGATCTTGGTGCAGGAATATTTTGGATTGCAAGACCCTATGGAGGATTGTGAGGACAGCTGAGAAGATAATTGGGGTCTCTCTCCCCCCTGTCACAGACATTTACACCACAAGCTGCATCTGCAAAGCTGCCAGCATTGTGGATGAACCCACTCACCTCTTACACAGCCCTAACACACCCGTCACACACCCTCTTCTCCCTCTCCCTGTCTGGCAAAAGGTTCCATAGCATACAAGCCTTCCCTGCCAGAATATGGAACAGTTTCTACCCCTCAGACAGTCAGACTCCTCAACCAGAACTGAAATAATGTTCTTATCTTCAAGGAACTTCTTAATTTATTTTGCAGTGTGACAGGGAAAATGAAAATTGCGAGCTGATTGGGAAACAGTTGAAGGAATTGCATGTTGCCGAAGGAGGTTCTGATAAACATTTGCATTATCTCTGCCATGTAGAAGAGGCCTGACTCTTGCTGTAGAAAATACCCCCTAAACTATGACTCTTCTTTACGCATTTTAGGTCCAGTCTTTCCCTAGTTCGTCAGGACTAAATTAATTTAACCTACTCACTGAAATCTCTGAAGTGCACTCTGGACCAGTCCTCCTGTGTCCACGCATTGTGCTCCCCAGCAAAGGCTAATCTAACCTTTTTATTCCTTCTGGTCATGAGAGGTTTAGTCACTGCAGAGGGGGCTTTCAGTGCGAATTGTCTAAAACGGCGAGACACTGTGTGCCGAGACAGATCCTTGCCATGTTAAGACTGCTGCAGGGTGAAGATGAAGGTAAAGGTGAGAGCGAAGCAGATGAGGACTATGGTGAAGAATCAGATGAAGACTGAGAAATACTAATGAAAACTGTTGAAAAATCTGACGAAGACAATGAAGACTGATGAAGACTGGAAAAGACTGATGAAGACTCTAATTGAGGTTCTGATGAAGATTCTGATGGAGATTCTGATGGAGACTGATGAAGACTGTTGAAAATTGATGAAGACCGATAAAAAAGACGAAGTCTCTGATGAATACTCTCATGAAAACAGATGATGACTGATGAGGACTGAAAGACTATGATGACGACTGCTGAAGATTCAAACTGACATAGATTGATAAAGACTGATGATGACTCTGATAAAAACTGATAAAGACTCTGATGAAGATGCTGATCCAGACTGATGAAGAATGATAAATTATGATGAAGACTGATGAAGACTGAGGAAGACTGATAATGACTTTAATTAAGATTTATGAAGTCTCTGTTAAAGTCACTGATGAAGACTGATTAAGACTGATGAATATTCTGATGAAGACTGAGGAAGACTGATAATGACTTTAATTATGATTGATGAAGTCTGATAGTCAATGCAACCATAAGAGGTCACAAGCCAGTGATTCCTTGTGCCGGTCCCAAGTCCGGATAAATGCAGAGGGT
>JBBIGA010114773.1:2500-10513 GCA_037576975.1 Alestes dentex | reverse complement strand
GTGGGTGTGGGTGTGTGTGTGTGTGTGGGTGTGTGGGTGTGTGTGTGTGTGTGTGTGTGTGTGTGTGTGTGTGTGTGTGAGAGAGAGAGAGAGAGAGAGAGAGATCAGAAGCCGTGGAATGTGGAATGGATAAATTTTGAATTATTGATGAGGTTGGTGGAGGTGTTACTGAAGACCGAGTTGGCAACGCCATCCTGGCATAAGCACATACACAAACACACACACACACACACACACACACACACACACACACTGCATACTGTTTGTATGTGCTTGTGCCAGTAAGTGTGAGTGTGTGTGTGTGTGTGTGTGTGTGTGTGTGTGTGTATGTTTATTTAAATTCAACACAAAGACTAAGAATCTTGAAGAGCCCCTCAGAGCAGGAGGGAGGAACCTTGAAAGGAGAGCAGGCAGTGTTATGATGTACAGAGTGTCTGATGTGCGGATTAACATTGAAAAGAGAGAGAGATAAAGGTCTCCAGTCCAGATGCACAGTAAACACTCAGCTCTGTGTGTCTATAGGTGAGTGTTTATGTGTGTGTGGGGGGTGGGATTGAAGGTATGTGTACTAAAGGTAGTGTAATTGTGTTTTTGGGAATTTTTGTAATTGTGTATTTTGTGCTGTGGTTTCTAATAAAGTGGCCAGTGAGTGGAAGTACTGGGTTGGTGTTTCTAATAAAGTGGCGAGCGATTAGAAGCATACAGTGGTGTTTCTAATAAAATGGCCAGTGAGTGAAAGCACAATGTGGTGTTTCTGATTAATTGGCCAATCAGCGGAAGCACAAGGTGGGTGTTTCCCTGTCACATTAATGTGTTATGGGCTGCACAGTGAGTCACATAAAGTACACAGAAACCGGAAAATCTGTTTTGTGCCGGAGATTCCTGTTTTTATGCCTTTTGATATGAAAATCTTAAGTGTTTGTGCCTGTTTTTGTGAAGCCCAGCACTACTGGGACTGGCTATATCGCATTATATTTCAGATAAACGCTGTTTCGGCTGTGCGTAATTCTCCCATAATCAAACCTGGAAGCTCAGACAATGAGGGTCCTTGGAGTTACTGTGGCCAGGAATCCCCTTGCACCCGATATTTCTTTGTATCATTGTTTCTGAGTCAGTCAGGGAAGCTCTGAATCTGTCATCGGCCCTTTTGGACATCTGTTCGCAGATCAGTCTCCGGCAGTAGCACAGGATGCCAACGGCTCATAAAACTGACACACAATAGCCAGACGTGCAACAGTATCCCACCATTCCCATTAAAATCCCGGAATGCAGGAGGGCAGGCCCAATGACAGTCCGGCCAAATGTCCAATTCCCAGCTTCTGTACTGGAGCTACAGAGCTGTTTCTCCTGGACATTACTGATTTCCGTTTAACATCAGTATGAGATTCTGATCATTTTCTCACCCTTCTTAAATTCAGCACCTGAGAAAGAGCCTTCCTCTTACGTCAGACTGAAACCAATTCAAGAACCAATATAAGAACTTTTTTTTCTCTCACTGCTCTGATCTTTATTTGTCTCAGATCATGAGATCGTCGTGTAAACCATAAGATCCAAAAGAAAACTTGGTTGTGTTATAAATGAGCCTGAACAGCATCTAAAATTTGTCTCAGTGTTTAAATTCAAGTCTCAGAACTACCAAAGTCAGACTTTTAATGTGGAACATCAGCACACAAGCAAAAAAACTTAAACAGCAACAAGTAGAACTATTAAAAACTCCGCCACCTAAAGGTTAATGAACTTACGGACATGTGCTGACCCCAGCCTGAGGTCACCACACTAATCTCATAAAAGATTAAAAAGCGTAGATATTTCTATCATGACCATTTTCTAATCCTACACTTAAACACAATGGGTCAGTTTTCCAGACAGGGATTAAGCCTAGTCTTGGACAACCCTTTCCTTTTCAGTGGAAAATCTCTATTCACAGCACTACATAATCCAGGACTAGGCTTAATCCCTGTCCGGGAAACCCACCCTATGTGTTCTAAAATTCAGAGTAGGAAGCTTAGTTACCTTATAAGAGTTTTTATAAAGTGTATTACACTCTTTTATCTAAAAATAAAAGTGAGGAAAACTATTTCTTTTTGCATTTCTCTTTCTCCACACTTTTTCATCCCTTATTTCTCTAACTCTGTCTCTTTTTTTTACTCGCCATTTTCTCTCTCTCTCTCTCTCTCTCTCTCTCTTTACTCTCCCAATTCTCTCTCTCTTGCTCTATCTCTTCCCACTTTCTTCCATTCTTTCGCTATTTCTGTCTCTTTTTAACTCTCCCCATTCTCTCTTTCTCTCTTTTTACTCTCCCCGTTTTCTCACTCACTCTCTTTCTCAAAGGGGTTTATTTGCAATTTTTTTTTGTATAACAGCTTTTATAGACTGTTTGAAACTCGTTTGTCTAAAACTAAAAGTGACGAAAAGTTGGTTTTCCATGAAATCAGCCCTTTAACGGGACCCCAGTTGTGGAACCAGTATTACAGCTCCAGTGCTGATGGTAGAGAAGTGAAGGGTGTTTGGGGAAGGTGTGTGTGTGTGTGTGTATGTGTGTGTGTGTGTGTGTGTGTGTGTGTGTGTGTGTGTGTGTGTGTGTGTGTGATTTTTAGTTGGACTGCCCCCTCCCCGGGGCCCGGTTTGCTGGTGTATGGGGGTCAGAGGCTGGAGAGACAGAGTGGAGTTTAAACGGCTGCCAGTTCAGCTGCTGCTTTACCATAAATCTGCCGTCTGTCTTCAGCTCTGCCTGCAGACCCGCCACATTAATGGGGGAGTCGGGGAGGGGGGCAAGGGGCACTTTGAGGAAACAGAACGGCCGGTTAATCAGTCAGCTGCAGCAAGGTGTGTGTGTGTGTGAACGAGTGTGTGTGTATGTGAGCGAGTGTGTGTGTGTGTGTGTGTGTGTGTGTGTGTGAGATGCTCCAGCAGAATCCGAATCACCGGCTGCTAATGAAACAATCATTACAGTGAATAAAATCCAACCATTCACAGAGAGAGGGGGGGGGAGAGGCATATCAGACAGAGAGAGAGAGAGGGAGAGACAGACAGAAAGAGAGAGATGGGGAGGAAGAGACAGAGGGAAAGAGAGACAGAGGGAGAACAGAGAGAGAGAGAGAGAGAGACAGAGAGAGGGAGTAAAGAGAGAAACAGAGAGAGACAGAGAGAGAGAGACAGAGAGAGAAGGAGAAAGAGAGAGACAGAGAGAGAGAGGGAGAAAGAGAAAGAGAGAGTGAGAGAGAGAGAGAGAGAGAGAGAGGGAGAACAGACAGAAAGAGAGTGAGAACAGAGTGAGAGCATGAGGAGAAAGAGAAAGAGAGAAAGATAGTCATAATATATTTATTTAAATTCTTTTTCTCTCCATAGACCCCATCCATCTCTCATTATCTCTGTCTCTTCCTCCCTCTCTCTTTTTCTCTATCTGTCCCCTTCCTTTCTTTCTCGCTCTCTTTTTCTCTCCTCCTCTTCCATTTTCCCCTCTCTCCCCTCTCTCTCCCCTGTCTTCCTTTCTTCCGCACTATCTACCCTTTTCATTCACTTTGTCTCTCTCTTTCTTCGTCTCTCTCTTTCTCTACCCCCCCTCTTTCTTTCTTCCTCTCTGTTTCTGTTTCTCTCTCTCTCTTCATTTCTCTCGCCCAGGTATCACACACTCAAACACACATAAATAGTACAGTGATGTTGGTTATTGATTTCATTCATTCACAGTATTTAGACAGAAGCAATTAACTATACCACATGAATATAATAAAAGAACAATGAATATACACACGTTTAGAAAAGTGAATGTTAATTGTTATCTAAAAATGTCTTTTATACAGAACATTTACAGAAAAAAACACTTTTAATCAACACTATCTTATACGTATTATAGAGCTGTTTATGAATAAAATGGAACTCAAACAAGTTTGTGTTTCATTGCAGGGTCCGTTTTCGCTGGGGTATAAATACGAGGCAACACTGAGGTCATATCAGCAATTTTATGCTAATGAGAACCACACGGCAACCAATCAGCCCAGTGGAGCAACGCTAAAGGTTGCATGTATCTGATTGTATCGGGCCTTATTGTTTACATCAACGCTGTTGTTTATGTTACAGGATCACACCTGGTGCTCTCAGGACACACTAACGGGACGTTTCCAAGACCACGCCCCCACAGCCAAATCTGGACACTGATTGGAGCATCAGACAGGTAAACATCTCTCCCAGGACCAAGGCTGGACTTCTCATCACTCATTCTCTCTTCCTCTCGTTCTCTCTTTTCTCTCATTCTCTCCTTTCTTTCTCTCTCTCTCTCTCTTGCATTCTCTCATTCAGTCTTATACTCTCCTTTCCTTTGTCTCTCTCTCTCATTTCTCTCATTCTGTCCTTTTTCTCTTTCATTCTCCTTTCTCAGTTCAGTTCAGTTGAGCTTTATTAGCATGACCGTGAACATGTACAGTATTGCCAAAGCTTTGAATTAAAACAAAGGATTTAACAACATAGTAAGATAAAATAATGATGAAATAGTATATATATATATATCAACTGAATATATATATATACACACATATACAGATACATATAGTAAGGTTTAAAATTAAGCTAAATACATACATTTAAAAAAAATTAAATTAAATTTCTCTTTCTCTTTCTGTTACTTTTTTGTCTATCTGTCTTTATCTCTCACACACATTCTCTCCTTAATCTCTCTCTCTTTCTCTCTCTCATTCTCTCCTTTCCTTTCTCTCTCATTCTCTCTCATTCTCTCCTTTCTCTATTGATTTTCTCTTTCTCTCATTCAGTCTTTCCTGTCTTTCTCTCTCTATCGCTTCTCTCTCTATCTCTGTATTGTTTTTTCTCCATTTTCTGTCTCTCTATCATTATCTCCCCCTTTTCTCTTTCTTTTCTCTGTGTCACTAATTCTGTCTCTCATTCCTCCTTTTCTTTCTCAATTGCTTCTCTTTATCATTCTTTCCTTTCTTTCACTCTTTCATTTTTCTCTCTGTCTATTGGTGTTCTCTTTATTTTCTGTCTCTATCTCTTATCTCCTCATATTCTTTCATTATTTCCTTTTCTCTGTTTTTCTACTGCTTTCCTCTTTTTCTATATTCAGTTTCTTTCTCTCATTCTTTCCTTTTTTCTCTCTCTGTTGTTGTTCTTTCTCCCTCTATCCAGTTTTTTTCCCTCTGTTGTTTTTCTTATTCTTTCCGTTCTTTTTCTTTCTCTATTGCTTTGCTCTTTCTCTCCCTATATTGCTTTTCTCTTTCTTTCTCTTTCTTTCTTTCCTTTTTTTCTCTTTCTATTGGTTTTCTCTCTCTCTCTCTCCATTTCTTTTCTTTCACTGTCTCTATTGCTTCTCTCTCCTATTCTTTCCTTTCTTTCTCTCTGTCATGGTTTTCTTTCTATCAGTTTTCTTTCCTTTGTCTTTCTCTCTTGATTTTCCCTCTCTCTCTCTCTTTTTTCTCTCCCTCTATCTCTCTCTCTTATTCCCCCTTTCTCATTCTTTATTCCTTTCTCTCTCTCTTTCTCTTTGTCTCTCTCTCATTCCCTCTTTTCTCTCTCTCTCTCTCTCTCTCTCTCTCTCTCTCTCTCTCTCTCTTTCTCTCTCTCTCTCTCTCTCGCGTGCGCTCTCTGTGTCTTTAAGCGGGATGATCTGCAGTAGGAGGGGTTGAGTGTGAGTGTGTATGAGCTCGCGCTCGACAGAAAGAGAGAGAGTGAGTGAGAGAGAGAGAGAGAGAGAGGTTGGTTGCTCTGTGTGTGTATGGGTGTGTGTGTGCGTGCGCGCGAGTATATATGTGTGTGCGTGCGCGCGCGCGCGCGCGTGAGTGTCGCTTCGCTTCTCCCCGCTCTCTCCACCTGCAGTTTGTGCGCGAGACACTCCGCGCGCAGAGGAGCGAGGCAGAGGAGCTGCGTTTAATCCAGGCGCGCACAAGAGGATCGGCGTGCGAGAGCGGATAGAAGAGCGTGCGCGAGACGGAGAGAGAGAGAGAGAGACGGAGAGGAACACGAGCCCGAGCGCGCGCGCCCCGGAGGCTTCTGTAAGAACCGCCGCGTGTAGTTTTGACGATGGCGAGGACGAGCGCGAGCTGCTCCCTCTGCCTTCTCGCGACCGTCCTGCTGGTGAGTTGCTCTTTCTTTTCTTATTTGTTTATTTGTTTATTTATTTACTTATCTTTCCCCCTCCACGTGCTCGCGTGCAGATTTAACGTGAGCCCGCGCCTCAAACAAAACGGCGTTTTGTTGCAGTTTTTTTCTTTTCTTTTTTTTTCTTTTTTTCACCTCCATCCCCTCATCATCCTCATCATCAACATTCTGCAATCAAAAGACCCCTCAACCCCCCAAAAAAAGCCCGTGGCTTGTGCGGATCAGCTCGCGCTCGCGCTGTGCTAGGAATGAATAAGTGCTGATTTTGTGATTTTTTGCGCATTGGAGCCACCAGAGCTCCCACTGACCCCCTTCTGCAGAAACTGGGGAAGCAGTGAGAGACATCCAGAGCCCCTTTCTGCACCATAAAGAAGCCTTTTGTGGCTCTCGTGGTGCAAAAAAAAAGCCAAAAATGAGATTTCTACCAATTTTAAGCTCTTTTCTGCACAGCCTGGGCAAGTTTTTGGCTCATGCAAAGTGTCCTACAGGGGCATAAAGAGGCAAAAAACTCCAAACGTTCATGCTTTTCTTGTGTTAAGTTAGTGGTGCAGGGCTGCACGATGCGGACAGAATATCAGTATCACGATTTAACTATTACATATAATGATTGCAATTCCTATAAAGATATTAAAGGGCCCAAATCATCACTTTTCTGGAATTGAAAAGGCTTAAAGTCTGTAAACATTGTTTCAAATAGTAATGGTTTACTCCCCATCACCCATACAGTCCATTTATGAAAAATTAAATACATAAACAGCCCGTTTTCAAAACATATTTTTTGTGATGTCACGAAACCAACCATTTAAATGCATCTCCTATAAGAGTTCAGCCCCACCCATCCATGCTCTGACATCCTTAACTGTAAAAAATGAGACTTTTCTTGGATTACATTTATCAGAACACCCAGTAACTCACCTGGAGCTGTGATTGGTCACCCTGTCAGAAGGACTGTGATTGTTTAGAGGCTTATTTGCATATATCAGAATCACAGAGACAGACATCGTGATAATTATTAGCAGATGACTGTATATGAAGGTATGCTGGAGGGGGGCAGAAAGATAAGCATGGGAATGCAGAAAGTGGCTCATATTGTTGGCGAAAGTGGAAAAAAGGGAAAAAAGGATTCTCAGTGCTCTGGTCTGCAAGAGGCAAGCAGTTCGGGAATGGTTGAAGTGAGCAGGGTTGGAATAAATGAGAATAAAATGAACTTTTTGATCAGATTTGGGGCAAATTTGTCATGTTGGGGGCTTTGCATTGACATGCCGTGGTGGGAAAATGGGGAAATTCTGTTATAGTGGTCTTTTCTGTAGCTGGAGCTGCTGCATGGATGTGTAGAAAAGAGAAAAAAGGACAAAAAGGCAAAAAAAAAAGAAAAAAAGGGCTCTTTTTGTGTACTGGAGATCCGTTCATGTCTGAGGATGGCGAGCAAAGTGAAGCGATCCTCACCGGAAAAACAATACGAGGATGAAGATCACAGTCCATCACATTTAATCCCATTTGACTCTTCCCCGCCGTAAGTTTCCAGCTGGAAGGTGTGGATGAACACGGCGCTGGGAAAAGGGGGGAGGACTTGGTGGGTGTTTGAGGGGGGACATGATCTTCAGAAATCACGCTTATCGCCTGAGACTGCCAAAAAATGAGATGATGATCATCTCTTGGGATTTGTGCTTTGCTGGCAAAAAAGTGGCAGAATGAGAAAAATATTCACAAAATTTCACAAATTTCATAACACATTAGTAATGCATATGTGAGCATAATCAGGCATTATTGGTGTGTATCTAAAAATTATACATATAATTGCTATAATGCATTATCTGTAGGTAATAATCGTTAAGATGCATTGTCAGCATGGACAAAGTTGTTGTAGGGCTTTATGTCTGTACATGTTCTTATAAAGCGTTATTTGTG
>JBBIGA010114762.1:0-10513 GCA_037576975.1 Alestes dentex | reverse complement strand
AAGCCAAAATGCACATAAGCCAAAATGTATATATGTGTGTGTATATGTATGTGTGTGTGTGTGTGTGTGTGTGTGTGTGTGTGTGTGTGTGTGTGTGTTTTAATTCGATAAATATTGAACAAAATCACCAAATTTTATTGCCAAACAGAAGGTCACACGGCTGGTCAGTCACTAGAACCACAACAGAAGGCAGCAGATACCAGTGGAAATGCTAAGTAACTGAAATCTGTCTTATCAAAGAAAAAAAATAAAGTTTTAACAGACAGACATTTCCTGAACGGTCTTGTTCGCCACGGCGACCGGTCTCTGTGAGCTCGCGATATGATCAGATTAAAGCCATTATCAGATTTGTCAGAGAATCAGATAAAGAGGCTCGGATTTGGATCAGTTATCAGGACTTTCGGGTACATTAACCCTGCAAACAGAAGCAGATAAAGACAAGCTTCTCGGGAATCAGTAAACACTAAATGCTTATTTCAGCGCTGCAGTCATGAAATTGGAGCAAATGGCCCGTTTTTTCCCCTGTGTTTTCTCACTTCATGTTAAAAGGAAAACTGCGGTCTGAATTATTTGTCACATGCTGTGCTTTGGTGAGTTTTTGGTAAGTTCCTAAACAACAGTGGTGGTGAAGGTTGAAAGAAATCTGATTCTGTATATATGGATTTAGCGTGATCAGATTACTGAAGTGTTATAAACATGCTGAACTGATTACTGCCAAAATGTTATTTGCTTAGAAATCTAATAGTATTGTGTGCATCTAAACACACTAATTGATGTGATGCACATATCATATCATATTCTACTTGTGGTCTAATAGTCTAAATGCTTCCCCTTGTGGAGAATCTCCAGCCTGCTCTTTAGGAGTGAGTGAACAAGTCACAAGCCAAGTCCACGAGATGTTTTGTATTCAACAACAATACAAAACCATTGAACAACCTTGTGAGCGAAAGGCACTGGAGGCTTTTCAAACACACATTAAGGCAACCAGTCACAGGACAGGGGTCAACCGACCGTGAAGGAAGTGCCATATTGAAATTACTCCCTACGATGGGTTTAGTTCAGATCTGACAGATTTGCATAGACGCCTTTCAATTTCCATTGTGGAACAGTGGACTGGCTCCAAGTCAATTTCACAATGTACCCTTTGAGCCAGCAAGTGCAGAATGTGAAAAATGGCTAATCTCATCAATGGATCTGATGTAGGCATGAGCGCATATGAAACGTGCGGCGCATTCGCATCGTGCTTGGAATTGCGGTCAGTGTACATGTACAGTTTAGAGTACCACGCCTGTGTAAGTGCATGTTGTGTATTCAGTGACTTTCTGGCAAGAGTGCATATGCAGCTGTTCAAAATGAGAGGACTGCAGTGACAGGAATAATATATCAAACTGGCTCTAATCTCTGCAGATACATTTTAATGACAGACACGTTTGCGTTAATTTGGGGAAAGTACACGTTCGTGTTCAAGCCTTTTTCTGGAGAAACCGTCAATCAGAGCAAACCTTCTGGTCTAAAAACGGCTCTCTACTAAAACTCCCTTCACGCCTGCTTCCATCAAATGTGCCTGTTATTAGATTAACCTAATTGAGTTAAGTCGATGTTTTATCAGTACCTGTGCCCTCACGGTGACCTCATGTGTCGCTGTGTGAAGTGCGAGATCAAGTTTGGCAGCGCATTACCCAAATGGAGCATATCTGATTGGGTTAGGGTACCTTAAGGGAGCGCCATATGGGCTGGATGACCTGAAAGCAACGCTGTGTAGCGGTAGAGAAGCAGCAGTCAAGTGTTTGTGCTCAATACGTACCCGTTTCCTAGAACACGTGTGGCCTTTTCCAGTCTAAACAATCGGCAACATTAGAGACATGAAACATCAAGAGCATTCAGAAGTAGGAAGGTAAATACTGAAAATAGCTTCAATTAGACTGACTTTTTTCACCTAAAATGGTAATGGTAGACGAAAAGAAAGGTGAAGATGCATTCGAGGAAATCTCATGAAACCCACGAAAAAGAATATTTCAACAAAACAATGGAAGCCACAGTCAGCACAATTACGAAATGCCACTGGAAACTTATGGGACTTCTTTGGGAAATGTGTGGGAAAGAAAAAATCCCAAACTGTGAATGATTTGTGGACAGCACTGACGAATGCATGGGAAGAAGTTCCTCTAGAAAATAGAGGAAAAAAACTCAAACAAAAGTATAAGAAAGTGGTCTTCAAAGCTAGTGAAGGACCTACAGAGACCCTCCCTCAAGAGGAAATGGCAAAAATATTCTAAAACATGTAACGTGGCAAGTAGGCCCAACATTGGTTGCATGGGAGTAAGTGGAGGAAATACTTGAGCACTCTGAACAAATTGCGGCTTTGTGGATAGAGACCACTTTATTTAAAGTGGACCATCCTGTTTATCTTCAAGTTTTCTATCATCATGGTGTGTCTGTCAAGAAAAATCAAAGGTTTTGAGAGACAAGAGGCTACAGTAGAAAGAAGACTACTGTAAAATAACTGAAAATGATAAGCTCTGTTCACTTTCTCAAACATCACTGATAATTGGAAATTTAAGGGGGAATTCCACAGGTTTTGCGATTTTTGAGAGAAGAGGTTTAGGCCTAAAATGTATTTTCAAATACAGTCATGGTGTGTAGGGTGCATGAAAAGTAGAACACCCCCAAAGATTTTTTTTTTCTCCAGATTTACCACTTTTTCTTAAAATGATCAACTTTACATAAAACTAAAAAGACTGGTTTAGTCACTTTTGGATAGTCAAAATGTTTCCATTTTTACAATATTTAATACTATATAAATGAATCAGTCACACATTGGACAGAATTGATCAGTAACATATTTAGTGTCACTGGCTTAAAAAACAAACATCCAAGCTACACTCTTTCCCCCCACCTCATTCCATTTAACTTCACAGAGTTTGGTTGTCACAGGTGCCCACTACACAACAGCTTAAAGCAGACAGTAACAGAGGCAGAGAAAAGAAACAGTGGCTACAGTAACGGTACAAATATTTTTTTGCAATGCAAGAACATGCAGGACTACATAGCAGGTTGGTGATAATTTCAGGAATGAATTCAACAATTCCAAACAGGAACTACAGGAATGTTAACTGCAATTGAATTGGAGGAAGTGGAATTCAATGTAATTCAGTGTAATCCCATTTTTGCTGTTTTTGAGCCTTTCTTTGGGATTCCAAGCACATGAACCTTTCTGTGTTTATGGTACAGATGCCAAGTGATGGATGAAAATCAGTCGGAGAAAATGGACAAAACTGAAAAATTGGTGGCATGATAAGGCGTGATGGCATGATAAGGATACACTGTTTATATCAGCATATAATTACAATTTACCTTCACAAAGGCATAAGTGATGTCTTAAAAGATTGCATCTCTCAGACCTAATAACAGTATCTTGTCAGATATTCTGAAAACATGTTCCACAGGACCAGATGAGGCAGGACTGGTAAAGTGCAAGTACTTGCCTGTGGATGGCATTTAAAATGTGAAGTTGTTCTGTTGGATCCATGAACAGGTACCACAATGCTTACAGACCATCCTGGAGTTTCCTGAAGTTGCAGGAGTTACTTCACGAAAATGATCTTTCACAGAGATCTTGGCAGAAATTTCTCAGATTTCCCAGCCTTTTCCAGTTTAACTGGGATTCTGAAACCTCGGTGTTAGAATTGCAGTCCAGAGTTTATCCACAAATCCTTCTCAAAACAGTTCAAGATCCTTCACAAAAGCAATCAAAAGTCAGCCAAAAATCTCTCCAATCTAACTGGCACAAACTAACACACTTTCAACTTTGGCCCTCATTGGCCTACATTATACTCCTGGGTTATGAACCTTCGCCTTGCATAGAATTCTGGGAAATGTAGTTTTAATCATATTTAGGAAAAATGTTACAGAGTTTTCTTAACAAAGAAATTAAAGTAATTTTAGAAATGAACATGCATAACATGAAAAAATACATGACCTTTGTATTTATTTCATGTTTGTCATTTATATGTATTTCATTTTCATTCAATGTAGACTAATTAGCAAATCATGTCAAATTATCTTAGAGGGTGAAATTTATTTGTGTAATTTATTTGAACTAAGTTTTGTTTCCTGGCATTCGAATTCAATTATAATTACGTTTCCCTTCAGCTGCATCAATTCTAATTCAAGTTTCAGTTCCAGTGCGTCAGTTGAAATGTACCTCTGTAGGGCATCCATGAACGATCCACGACAGTCCCAACCCTGCTACACAGCTGTCCTTTGTGAGAGTATTTCAGTTCATTACTAAAAAAAAAAATACATAATAATTTCTACCTGTTTATTTCAAGCCACTAATGTTAACTGCCCTGTTTTGAACATTTAATTGTTCAAAATGTAATTGGCTGAGAGAGACATTGCATTTTTTTCCAGGATCTCCTCTTAGCTTTGTGTATCCTCCATTTATTGTTTAGAGTGTAATCAGTGATCATTACAAAAACCTTTCGAGCAATTCCTCTTGACTGCAAAGCCACAAGCTTTTCAAAACTATGATCTCAGACAGAGGTGAACTGCCTGCGGACTTGTGATGTCATGCGAGTGGACTGGGTCATATAGTATGTTTTTGCAGCGTAACACACACACACTTAAATCAGGATGGTTGAAGTTTTGGGAATCGTGTGCACCACACATTTTGGTTTTCCCATGACCCGAGTGCGAGAGAGTCATGGCAGGTAAATCTCAGTGTGTGGTTTCCACGGGATTGAGATTTTATCAGTCTCCCCAGAAAACACCTGGCCACCATCCCAGTCGGCACGTCACATCGGCCGTGCCCGCTCGGTTCATCTGCCTCCTGTTTCTTATAGTCAACATCTTTTTGGTTTTCATCATTTATATCCAGGAACCCCTTTAAAATAAACTCCTGTCTAAACCAGGAACACCTCCCACATTGATCTCTCCACATCCAAATTGAGCATCCAAACAACACTGCCAAACATGTTACGTCCAGTATTTGTAGCCGCCAGAGAACGTCACCGGCAGCATCTGCTCTTGTTTATTATCAAACCGCACACTGATATCCTGAATTTGAAATTGCTGTTTGCCCATTTTCCAAGTAGAATGTCGTGAACATAAGCCTGATCAGCACATCAAAGACTCTGGCGGAGCACTACCAGTGCGGTTCCGACGCATGCCTTCACGGTTCTTCACATCTGTGGGACCGGGACAAACAGATATTTCCTTGAGTGGTTGCGTAAGGCAGAGTGTAATGAGTTGGCAGGGGCTTGAGTGGCATATGGTGTTCCTGGCCACCCATCATTTCAGGTGAAGAGGATGCGCCGCATGGAAACGTACTCAGAGTCAATGCCAGGAGCTCCACTCTCAGCATGGGGGAGTCCCTTCTAAGCCTGTTCTGTGAAGTGAGGGGCTAATCAAAACAGATTGAGAGAAACAAATCAATACATCTCAAAGACTCGCCGCTCTTAATGTCTGGAGACCCCCATTGCCTACACCGCTCTGTACAAAGTATTTGCTCTGTATAAAGCAAAGCTCAATGGGCCTATGGGTTTCAGAGTATGGTTCCATTGTGGTAATTAACATTTACTGCAGTCAAAGTTGAGCCGCCTGTGGACTTGTTATAACGCCCTGCCCGAGGACCAGGTCACATACGGCAGTTTTTATGGCACAACAGACAGCGCATCGAACTTTAGCGTCCTTGAGACCATGTGCACTACACATGCCTGGTTTTCAGTTTATATACACCCTTTTTAGCTCATTGCAGTCATCAAGCTTTTCATGACCTGACTGAGGCACAGCCTCAGGTAGAACAAGTGCCATGTGCGGTTCTTATAGTTGTACTATCATTCATAACAAATGAGCATTTGTGCTTGTTTGACACGAGCCTTCCATCATCAGGGCCGGAGCCTTTGGTGGGAGGTGATGCACGAGTACAGCTCAGAGCCTTGAACAATGGTATATTGGAGCATACAATTAAATTATACAACCATTTTCTATACAACCATTTTGCACTCCACATCGATGCAGATCTGGGTTTTTTATCATCCTGAAAGCTAGTTGGTCAATACTGCTTAGCATAAGTAGTTAATTATCATTTGGATCCATTTCTGCAATCATAACATTTCTTCTCAATAGGCAGCCTGTCTAATGATAATATGCATCAAATGCACAGTTACAGAATGCATATTATCTTTTGTACTACACAGTGCTGCGTTATGTTAGTAGGTAAAATGAGCTAGTTTGACTAGACAGTAAGCACTGTGCATGGAAATACTCGTGTAAAACTGAAACCATTGTAATAATAGTCTGACATAAGCCACACCCCTGTTTGTTAGGATTCAATTCAGTCTTACCCAAATACACATCACATCCTACCGTTGGTCCAAAACAATTAAAAGTAAAAGATGTGCTACCAGCCCCTAAAATGTCTGTGCATGGCCCTACTAGATTGGAAAGATATCCGGTTTATGGCCATGCAATCTTAATGAGAGCAGTCGGATTGGAATTAATGTTTTTTTTTTTTACTGAGCATGCGTGAATTATGCGATCACATTGTATTCATACGCAGCGCTGCAGCAGTGGCTAACGCTGCAGGAGCATTAAAGGATTTGACCTTTTCCACCTTCTTCACGTAATCATTACCATGATCAGAGGGGTTCAGAGCTACTCATCTTTGAGATGAAGGATTGTGCTACTAGTTCATTAATTTATTGTTGTCGTTCGTGACTCATTATTCATCTTACGTTACTGATTAGGATGCGTGCATGCAAATAGTTTCAAGGCACAAGTTGGTTTGCACTAATGATACTGATATGGGTCACTTACACACACAAATGTAAACCAGAAGTGAGCAATAAGGCAGGCTTGTAATTATTTTCAATTCTTACACGTTTGCAATTCCTCCCTGCTTCGACACACCTGACCGAGCTCAAAAGGGCTTGATAATCAGGGCTGGATCAGGTGTGCTGCATCAAGGAATAGTTGGAAATGTGCATGGTCGTCTGGAGCATGATTGATATACGCAGTTTTATTTGCAAGCATGTTAAGATAGATAGTGTTTCTTTTGTTTTGTGATTGAACTTATTAACAGTAAATATCATAAGGGGCCTCTGGAAACGGTCTAAAAATGATCCATATTATTGGGAGATCATGAGTTCAGTCCTTGGTGATGCCACTGTCATCTGTGGAGAGGAGTTCAGCATCATTTATCTCGCTCTCTCTGGGTAGGTATGATGGCTTTCCCCCTCCCCTCATCACATAGCTTGATGATAGCTAACAGAATTTAAAAGAGAGTTTATCTTCTCTTCAAACCATGTTGAGCTATCTAAAGATGTTGCATTAGAGGCAGTTCAAAAAGATGCTGTTTTGCTCGAGAGAAGCATGTGCCAGTCTTCACCCTCCCAGCTGGGCAGCATGGTGTTAGCATATGTCCCTGGCTACTGAACCATTGTTGAATTTAAAGCATTGTTGAATTTAGAGATTTGCAACTATACTTTTCCTATCAAAGTTAATAACATACAGTCATCCCCCATGAAGCTGCGGTTCAGAGTTCGCGGCCTCAGTCGTTTGCGGATTTTTTCTTTGAACCTAAATAGTAACTGTCGTAGGAACCCCGCAAAATGTCCTCTGCATTTTATTTTTGCTTTTTCATGGCAATATCTAATTTTCATGTATTTTAGTGCTAATTATTGTTAAGAAAAAAAATAATTTACTAATTTTGTAACATAAATATTAACATAAATTCACTTACATTTCCATGTAAAATATAATGGTATCATTTTTTTTTTAGTACTGTCAAGAGAACCCAAAGCAACTGTATATTGGCTGCTGCCCTCTGACGCATCTTTGGCAAAACGTGGTTGCATGAATTACAGTACAGTCTATACAAGGGTAACGTCGGTATTTTACATTCTAGCACTGCAGGGGTTCAGTGTAGTTGAGTTTTAAATGAAATTAAAGTGTTTTGGGAGCATATTTAGGGCTCTTTTTTTTTTTTTTTTTACCACATCACAAATCCGTGTTTTTTCACAATTCGCGGGTGCTCTTGGAACATATCTCCGCAAATTTCGGGGACTACTGTATCGGCATTACAGCAAAGACAGAATATTGCTTGTGGCAACATATTGTGCTTGTCGGTAAAAACAAAACAAAACCCCGCGACAGCAAGAGAGAGACGAAGAAAGGTGCAAATGTTTCAGCCCCAAAATAAGTTACCCAAAAATCTCTATGATGTTAGGAGGAAATCAGACTATGCACCTAAACTATTTTAACATTCACACAATATAAACGTCACTGGAAGTTATCAACAAACTGGATGTTTTGACCATAGTTCATTGTGTTGAACTGGAATCTTGCCACCATTTTACGAAGTTTATCTGTCCACTATCATTACAAAAATTAGGATAAATTGCATTTGTTGGTGGAGCAGTTGCTGGAGTAGATTCAAGTCAGGCTTAAAGCTGGATTTGATTTCAAATGACAAAATTAGAGAGAGTCTTGCAACTCAGCTTTGACTTGTAATGAATTCTGGCCTGGTGGAGGAATCATGGAGAAGTGCTTTTCATGTAAAAGGGTTAGTTTCCAGGTGTCAGCATTACTAGTGAGAAGACTGACTGAGCTGCAATGGGAAATGCGAGCAAGCTAGGTTTATCTATTAGTAACTAGTAACTTTGAAAAAAAAAACTTTAATGATAATTTACCCTAGTCCACATTCTCAGTTAAATAGCTTATATCACCATTACTGTTTTGGTGTTCAGTGATAAAATGGCATTCCATTTGCTGAAAGATACATTCGACTTGAGACTTCCCTGCACCGTTGGGACTTGACTTGAAACTTGTTACTAGCAACTCACTGTCCTGTTCCCACCTCAGCTTTTAAGTCTTTTTATGAGCCCGGTCTCACACTATATTTTGTGATCGCGCAGCCATCATGAAATACAGTGTAATCAAAATACGTGCTGCGATCACGATGTAGGGCTTTTTTTTCGTGCTAGGACAACGCTTCACTTTTTCGTGCTAGGACTACGCTTCACTACCCTAAGTATTTTAATACGCACTGCGTAACATTGCCAGTATCTGTGCTAAGTGGTTGAAACAGGTTGAAATGCCGTGAGATGGGGAAAGTCCCTAACTCTAACACTAACCCTAACCTTAACCTTAACCCTAACCCTAACCCTAACCCTAATCCTAACTCTAACCCTAACACTCACCCTAACACTCACCCTATCCCTAATCCTAACTCTAACCCTAACCCTAAACCTAACCCTAACCCTAGCCCTTAACCCTAATACTAACCCTAACCCTAACCCTAATACTAACCCTAACCCTAACCCTAATACTAACCCTAACCCTAACCCTAATA
Organism: Alestes dentex; assembly: GCA_037576975.1. Taxonomy (NCBI): domain Eukaryota; kingdom Metazoa; phylum Chordata; class Actinopteri; order Characiformes; family Alestidae; genus Alestes; species Alestes dentex. The sequence continues at coordinate 1,158 of JBBIGA010114762.1, read as the reverse complement.
CTAACCCTAACCCTAACAGTCACCAGTTAGCGCAGATACTGGCGGTGCTACGCAGTGCACATTAAAATACATACAGTAGTGAAGTGTTGTCCTAGCTCGGAAAAAGCCCTAAATTGTGATCGCAGCACGTATTTTGATTACATTGTACTTCGTGATGGCTGCATGAAAAGTCGTGAGATCGGGTTGCTTTTTATAAAGTGTGGGACTAATATAGACAGATGGAGAGACAAATCAATACATCTAAAAGACTTGCTGCTCTTAACATCTGAAGACACACACTCTATATAACCACTCTCTTTACCACTCTTCATGTCCATCAGCACATTGTGTTTGGGGGATGGTGGATAAGAACATATGTCTATATGTGAAAGGGGCTTTACGAGAAACATAAGCATTTTCCCTCCATACCATTAATCATTTGTTTAACAACCTTGACCAACACGTTCTCAACAGCCCTGCTCACCAGCATCTGTAGTGTCTGGAAGGACTGTTAAAGATTGTTACGAGAAAGACCAGCTTTTGCCCCTCAATACCATTAATCACTCTTTCGGTTCATCCCCCCTGTCCTCCCCCAACCAGCATGTCCATATAGATCCACGTAGAGTGATGTTCCCTTAAAAGCCCTTATTAAAAATCAACCTTTATTAAATTACTGCCTGGCCTGGCCCCATTGGGAGACCCTGGTCAAACACTGTCTGTATCTGTGTGGTCTATTTTTTTTTCTCTGTCTTTATATTATCTCAAGCAGTTTTTGGAATATAATCTCTTTTTGGGTCTAAGAACTTCGAACAGTAATACAATTCCCTGAAAATGATACCTGTTCCATTTTTTTTTTACACAGGCGTTATATAAAGCAGTATAGTATTACTTTATATTTCTGAATAGGTTCATACTTTACTGAAGGGCAAGTGTTCATAAGGCTACATGATACCATGTCAAATGAAAATAAACATTGATAAAGGTTTACTCCAACATGCATCAGTTGTCTTAAAGGTTGCTTTTGTCAATTTTGATGCTGTTTCACCTCAGCAAGTGCAACGTCAATTACCACTTGTTGGAATAAGCCCTCAGAAATGCTAATTAGTGTTAATTTCGTCAGACGAGACGAGACGAAATATGTTCGTCAACGACCTTTTTTTCCATGACTAAGACGAGACG
>JBBIGA010114751.1:0-10513 GCA_037576975.1 Alestes dentex | reverse complement strand
ACACACACACACACACACACACACATACACACACACACACATACACACACACACACACACACATACACACACACACACACACATACACTCCTCAGACTACCCACAACTACACGGTATTCACACACACACACACACATACACTCGATAGCCTGTAGGTAACCTCCGACCCCTCCGCTTTGTGTAGCAGACCATGCTGATGAGGAGGACGTGCAGAAGAAGCGGATCTCCTACGAGGATTTGAGGAACACAAACAGGGAGAACTTTTATGAGGTTCTTCAGAAAACAGACCTCAAACCTCCAGCCGAGAGCAGCCCACCAAAGAAACAGGGTTAGAACTGATTAGCCTTCTTAAATCAGGGGCCCAGCTCTGGTCCTGGAGTTCCAGCATCCAGCACAGTGTGGTGGTTGCTGGAGGTCAGGTATCCAGCACAGTGAGGTGGTTCCTGGAGGTCCAGTATCCAGCACAGTGTGGTGGTTCCTGGAGGTCCAGCACCCAGCACCTTGTGGTGGTTCCTGGAGGTCCAGCCTCTAGCACAGTGTGGTGGTTCCTGGAGGTCCAGTATCCAGCACAGTGTGGTGGTCCCTGGAGGTCCAGCATCCAGCACCTTGTGGTGGTTCCTGGAGGTCCAGCCTCCAGCACAGTGTGGAGGTTCCTGGAGGTCCAGCATCCAGCACAGTGTGGTGGTCCCTGGAGGTCCAGCATCCAGCACCTTGTGGTGGTTCCTGGAGGTCCAGCATCCAGCACCTTGTGGTGGTTCCTGGAGGTCCAGCATCCAGCACAGTGTGGTGGTTCCTGGAGGTCAGGTATCCAGCACAGTGTGGTGGTTCCTCAAACACACACTCACTGAACCTGGCAGTGAACAGGTGAGATGAACCTGGAGTGTTTGGTCCAGGACCATGGCTGGGCCCCCAAAAAATATTATAAATATTCCTGTATTAAAATGTAATACTTAATAGATTAATTCTGTAGTCCACCTCAGTGTTTACAAAAGAGAAGCATATGACACTGGAGAAATCAGGAGCTTGACGTATGTAAATGAGCTCTGGTCTGATCGGCTACCCTGTGTTGGATCTGTTTTTATTTCCCTATTAATAATTAATAATTAATTCATGTGTTCTGTAGTCCCCTTCAGTGTTTATAGTGGAAAAGCGTTGTATACTGGAGCTTTCAGGAGCCTGGTGTATACAAATGAGCTCTGTTCTATTTGGCTGCCAGGCTGATTAATTAATAATAAATTAATAATTAATCTGATTAGAACCTCAGAAATCAGATCTTTTTGTCTGATTCCAAGATTTAAAATGCAATTTCTGCTTCTTTCTCACAGTGAAAAAGAACATTTATGGAGACACGTGGGAGGAGTGAAGGCCGAATCGCTGCTGCCAGATGAGGAGTGTGTGTGAAAACTGTGTGTGTTTATGGATTCAGAATAAAAACTGTTGCGTGTCTGTGTGTGTGTGTGTGTGTAAAATCAGGCCTAAATCATCACACACACTCCTCAGAGTGCATGAAGATGGTCAGTCATCTCTAATAGACTTGCTTCTGTGGTTTCAGACACTGGATGACTCGCCGTTATCTAGAACCATGATCTGAAGTGTGAAATAATCAGGCTCCAGTCTGGCTGCTGCTACTGTAAAATATTGTAATATCCTGCAGCGTTAACAGTAGTAAAGTGTAATATTCTAGTATATGCAAATGAGCTCTGTTCTGATTGGCTGCCCTGTATCGATCCTCCAAAAAAGCAATCCTCATTTACATATCAGTGTATTACACCATTACTGTAAACACTAGGATTATACAGAAATAAAGTGTAACATACTGATATATGCAAATGAGCTCTGTTCTGATTGGCTTCCCTTATCACTTCAGAGTGGAAGGGGGTGGGGCTAAACTGCTGAAGGCTGTTATTTGTAAATGTGTTGACGTCACAAATATAATTAACTGAAGACGCTTCTTGGTTTCCGTTTCTAGACTGTGGACCTTGAGGGGGTGAACAGAGACTTTAATCATCTTTACACCCTAGTAATAAACCTTTACATCCTCGTTTTAAAACTTTTCTTTTAAAATAAGTGTTCCATTAAAGGGACGCATGAATAGAACAGAATGGCCAGCAGGGGGCGCACGCACGACATGTTTCCCACACGCGGGTTTTTTAAGATAAAAAAATAAAAGATAATAAATCGTGTGACGACAGAGTTTAAAACATTTTCTTTCATTTTTAGAACATATGTATACAAAATATCTAACAACATGCAAGAACCAGAGTGTGAATACAAATTATATTTTTATATATGTATACATGTATACACATAAAAAAATATTATTAATTTATACACTGTTATTGTTATGAATTATTTTAAAAAAATTCTTTATTGTAAATACGATATATGATGTTTTTAAATGGTTCAATTAACATATTAAATATTATTTAAGCTTTTTTTATTTTTATTTTATTGTGCCCTATTTTTAATCACATACTCAGATACTGAGGAAACAGAAGAGTGGGTTAAAAAATAAAAACGTTAAAAACATTAAAACCCGGCCCGGGGAGCGTGACGTCAGTGTCTCGCGAGGAAGGCTCGCGGGAGCGTGCGCGAGCTGGGCCGGATGTTGATGTTGGTGTTGGAGTAGATGTGGAGTGTGTCGATATTAATATCGATAAAGATTTTGGAGGTGTTGGAGATCTCGGATCTGATCCAGGAGGGTTCTGAGCTCCGGGGCACGGGCTCCTCGGAGGGACATGATGGAGGACTTTGATGAGATCTACGAGGAGGAGGAAGAGGAGGAGGAGGAGGAGCAGGACGAGCAGAGGGCCGCGGAGGAGCAGCTCCTCAGATATTCTCCAGAACCCGTCCTGGTCCGGGGGTCCGGCCGGGTCACCGTGTAAGACCCACACACCCTCCTGACCTCCACCTTCTCGGGTCAGCCCAGCCAGCCCACCCGCATCGCGAGTCCGGGCCTGGATCCTCCACACACCAGGCCTGGCCTTGGGGGAACTTCAGGAGATGATTGTAGACCACCAGATCTGAGTTTAGATCCAGTTGTTAGTGTTTAGAGCCTTTTGTGGTCTAACCTAGTCAAACTGTCCACTTAGTACCTTACAGACCCTTTCTGAGGCTCTGAGGAGGAGACCAAGCAATGGAAGATCTTCAGGGGGCTGATTGTAGACCAACAGATTTGAGTTTAAACACAGTTATTGATGTTTAGAGCCTTTTGTGGTCTGACCTAGTCATACTGTCGACTCAGTAACTTATTGGCCCTTTATGAGCCTCTGAGCAGGAGGTCTGGTGGTAGAGGACATTATCGTCTGGTCATAGACCAGCAGATCTGAGATCAGACCCAGTTCTTGGTGTTGAATGCCTTTTGTGGTCTGATCTACCTATACTATCCAGTCATTATCTTCCTGAGTTGGAGACCAGGCGGTGGAGGAACTTCACGGGTTGATTGTAGATCAGCGGATCTGAACTGAAGCCCAGTTTTTAGAGTCTTTTGTGGCTTAACATTACCATACAGTCCACTCGCAACTTTACAGACCCTTTCTGAGAAGGAGGCCTGAGGAAGAATGAACTTCGTGGGCTGATTGGTCTGAGCAACTGGGTTAAACCCAATTCTTAGTCTTTAGAGCCTTTCATGGTCTGGCCTAGTTATACAGTCCTCTCAGTATCTTACTCACCCTTCATGAGGAGGAGGCCAGATAGTGGATGATCTTCATGGGCTGATTATGGATCCGAGTTCAGACCTAGTTATTAGTGTTTAAAGCCTTTCGTGGTCTAAACTAGCCGTACACTCCACTCATTATCTTCTTGACTCTTCTTGGGTCTCTGAGGAGGAGGTCTGGTGGTAGAGGACTTTCACTGTCTGGTTGTAGACCACCAGGTCTGAGTTAAGACTCCGTTACTAGTGATTAGAGTATTTCATGGTCTAACTTAACCATATAATCCACTCACAACCTTACTGACCCTTCCTGAGTAGGAGTTCTGTGGGTAGATTGTAGACGAGCAGATCTGAGTTCAGGCGAATTTCCTAGTGTTTAGAGGCTTTTGTGGTCTGGTTTAGATATGCAGTACACTCATTACAGACCTCATCTGGAATCATCTGCTCCCGTTTCTTCACAGGTTCTGGACTTCAGTTAGATGCTCTTTGTTCTGCTTGAATGATTCATACGTAGGTCACTGTGTGTCTTAACCAACTGAAACTGGTCAGGTTCAGGGACTGGACTGGAAATGAGAGAACTTTGAAAGTCCTTCAGGAAGCCTGGAGAACTGTTCCTCAAGACCACATTAAAATACACGCCAGTCTGGATCTCTGGAAGGAAAATTTGAAGAAATGAGGGGGGTGCTAAAGTGTTTAAGATGAATTATTACACATAACAGTTGTTCCTGATGTTCTGGATTCTTTACGTTGGTGTTTGAATCTTTATTTATTATTCAGAAACTGATGCCCTCGCTTTTGTTTTTCTCTCTCCAGATTTGGACTCAGCAATAAATTTGAGTCGGAATTTCCCTCTGCACTTACGGGAAAGGTGAGTCGGTCATGTTTTCATTTGTCTTTCATACCTCTAATATAACTAAGGGGCTTAGTTTGGGGTCTTTAGTTTTTTCATCTATAAGAATAACAGAAGTTTAGGCACCAGGAATTAAACAGACTGTTACTGTACCTTCAAGACTGAGAAAAGAATGGGTGGGGCCAAACTGCCATAACCTGAATGGGCAGGGCTAGCCTCCTGCGGGTAGAATGGGTGGGGCTGGACTGCCGCATGCTGAATGGGTGGGGCCTGTGGGATTTTGGGTGGGACTAGTCTGCTCTAGGCTGAATGGGCGGGGCTAAACTCATAGGCTGAATGGGCGGGGCTTAACAGTCATGGGTTGAACAGAGTAATAGAGTTATGGTTTGGGTGGTGGCCTAGTGTGTAGGATACTTGCCTCTGGACCAAGAGGTCATGGGTTCGAATCCTACCTTCAGCATCCCACCACTGGGTTCCTGAGCAAGACTCCTAACCCCAGGTTGCTCCAGGGAGACTGCCCCCTGTAGTTAGGGAATGGAAGTCGCTTTGGATAAAATGCTGTAAATGTAAGTTACAACAGACTTGTTTTCAGAAGGTAACGCCCCGACTCTGTTTCTGACCCTGATGTCTGTGCAGGTAGCACCTGAGGAGTTCAAAGCCAGCATAAATCGCGTGAACGGCTGCCTGAGGAAGACGCTGCCGGTGAACGTGCGGTGGCTGCTGTGCGGCTGTCTGTGCTGCTGCTGCACGCTGGGGTTCAGCCTCTGGCCTGTCATCTGCCTCAGCAAACGGGTGAGTCACCACAGTCTCCAGAACAGTACGGAACACACTGCGCTCACTCCAAGACACTTTACCAGAAACACCCTCCTTCTGCATCCCCCCACTTTATCGGAAACATCCCTTGTGCTTCTCACTCACCACTTTATCAGAAACACCAGCTCGGAGAATAAGGGAGGTGTTTCTGATAAAGTGGCCAGTGAGTGTGTATGTATAGTGTGTTGATTTCTTTTCTCTGGTTGTGCTTCAGACACGCAGATCCATAGAGAAGTTACTGGAGTGGGAGAACAGCCGGCTCTATCATAAGGTGTGTGTGTGTGTGTGTGTGTGTGTGTGTGTGTGTGTGTGTGTGTGTGGGGTTTAGGTTTGTTGGTGTATCCGTTGTGTTAACGTGTTGACGTTTCTCCGCAGCTGTGTTTGCACTGGAGGCTGAGCAAACGGAAGTGTGAAACCAACAACATGATGGAATATGTAAGATCATCTCACCTGTTTTGCTGGTTGGCTTTTATAAATCAACTTTTATAACTTCTATAACCTCCAGACACTTCTGATTAAAGCTGCTAGCCTTGTCGTTTTCAAAAACGCATGTCTTTATCCTTGTGTTTAGATTGATTTAATAATTAATTTTAAATTTTATGCTGATTCAGCAATTTGGGTTTTAGGCTCATTTAGGGATTAGTCTTCGGGTCTAAGGCTCATTTAGGGATTAGTCTTCGGGTCTAAGGCTCATTTAGGGATTAGTCTTTGGGTTTTAGGCTCATTTAGGGATTAGTCTTTGGGTTTTAGGCTCATTTAGGGATTAGTCTTTGGGTTTTAGGCTCATTTAGTTATTAGTAGAGATGATATCGGTATCAGGTTCCGATATAGCCGTAAATCTGATATCGGATATCGGTCAGACAGCCCCGATCTCTATATTCCAGTTCGCAGCTCACGCTGGACCTTAGACGCATTTTGTAATACGAGATGCATCAGCAGCAGACACTCGTTGACATTTTCCAAAAGCGCAACAAATTTACAGCAAACAACCCAAAAGCGAAAGGAATATCAGAGAAGACTCTTAGCGCTCCCTCAAGCCCTCTTTGGGGTTCTTTCAGGGCTGTTTTCTGTGGTTTGTTGGCTGTTTTTGCCCTCCCCCCTCTCTCTATCTCCCAAAACACGACGAGGCTAAAGGTGGGCGTCTCGGCCGGTCCACCTTAAATACAGAAGTGGTGAGATTACACTCTGCCCATGTCGTGTCTCCGAATTCATGTTATTAAAAATGTATTAGTTTTGCACTTTTTTTTTTACACAGTTGTTGCAGCTAAAATGGACATAATACATGAACTATTTAGATCATTCAGCCAAGATTGTTACGTTTTGATTTTACAGCTGTTGCTGCTGCCTTTTTGTGAAGTGTAAATAAATTCCTTTGGAACGCCTTTAAATTCAGTAAAGTTGTGTATATTTTTTGCTCTTCTAATAAGTGCTTAGTAGCTTATTTATTCTGTGATGTAACCTTACTAACAAACAGCACAATTTCACCAAAAGTAATGCTAATATTAAAGTAAACAAGATATATTATATCGGAATCTGTATCGGTATCGACAGTCGTGTATCGGAATCGTATCAGAACTGGAAAAATGTGGATCGGCCCATCACTAGTGATTAGTCTTCAGGTTTTAGGCTCATTTAGTGATTAGTCTTTATGTTTTAAGTTGATTTAGTGATTAGTCTGGGGTTTTGGCTGATTTTAGCTGTTCCATTTGTAGTGTTGCAGAATGATGCTGATTTTTTTTTTTACCTTTTTTTCTTTCTCTCCTCTCTGTCTGTGCAGGTAATCTTAATAGAGTTTCTACCCAAGATCCCCATCTTCAGGCCGGATTAGTAGCTGCGGTCGCCGTTCTCTGCCTTATGGTGCCTTTTTCTGGTACTGTCATGGTCTCCATGTGCCCTTTGACCCCTCCCCCCCACCTGAACTACAGACTGTCCTCCTTAAATATATTATATATGCTACTTATCACACACTCAGTGCTCCGTGCGGTTCGGGGCATTGTTTACAATCTTCCCGCACCCCCTCACGGACCACAACACACATTAAAGGACTGTATCTGTGGTCCACAGGAGGCTGTGAGGAGGCCATGCCCACTTAAACACCCCCCCCCACCACCATTAAAAACTGGAAAGAAAAAAAAACTCCTGACCTTAAACCTTTGGACCTGCACCTTCGTTCCCACCGGCCAAACGACCAGCGGAGCAGCTGGCGGGGGGCCAACCAAGTGGAATTATTCCACAGCACAAGGCTCGTCCGCTGGCCGTCTTTTTAAAGAAACAGTTTGGTGAAAAATCATATTTACACAAAATATCAGCCCAGTCAGCCAGGATGTGTTTGGTGTGAATGGTTTTCTGCAGCCACGAGGCTAAGAAGCTCCCAATTAGTCCATCGAAATCACACAGTCTTCTCAAACCATTCATTAATAACTAGTAGACTCGCTTATGTGCTTTCCGACACTGTGCAACTTAAAATGATCTATAAACGTGGACTGAAGTGTGTTAGCAGTAGCATACACGTTAGAGGTTTGCCACAAGTTCATTCCGATCAAGGATAACAGAGTCGTACGGTGTCAGAAACCGCATGAGCGAGTCTATTAAGTTTTTTTGATCTAGTGGCTGAACACACCTTCCCATTAGCTTCCATTTAAACTAAACATCGGACACCAAACGCGTCTTGATCGGCTAGTTTTGGGGGGGGGGGCAAAATGTGTAGAAGTAGTTTCTCGCCAAACTTTTCCTTTAAGTTGGACTGAGCTGGAAGGAGGAGGTTTCAGAAGTGACTTGAGAAGAAGTCAAGCGTCCACTTTGACCAAATCTGCACCGTCGTCCCCTCACCCACTGATGAGTCGTCCCCCACCAGAGAGACAATCACACACTGGCTGCGCCGCTAAAGAGTAAAAGACTTCTCCGGAAGGACCGCGCTGCAGCAGGGCTTCAGCCATGCAGCACAGAATTTTTTTTCCCTTCATATTTTTTTTAGTGTTTTTTAGCCTTGTTTACTTGCTCGAATGGAAAGAACGAGCAGCTAATGTCGTCTCACTTGGTTTTGTGTGACCGGGTCTGTCCGTCCATCCTCGAGTGAAAAACGTCCTCCTTTCATCGGTTGCAGGTGTTTTTGGAAGTTGGTGTAGTTAGTATTCGGGAAGACGACGGCTGCGGGACGATGTTCGTTTTAGTCTTTTGTGGCGAAGAATAATTTGCTTTTCTTTTCTGGAGTCTTTTTTTTGTGTGTAAGAAGATAGAATGACGTGTGGATTATTTGTAAACTTTGGGTTTTTATATATTTTAAGATTTTTTTTTTGTCCGTCTTTCTCGTTTTCTTGGGCCTTCTGGTCATTTTCTGGGTAACTGTGACCATACATATCCATTTATTACTCGGTCCTCATTCAGACTCAGAATATAAAAATTAAAAATAGTTTCCCCTCCTCTACCTGTATTATCCAAGTCACGTTTGATGTTTGAGGTTTCCTTCCTTACTTTGATCTCAGAGTGAAGAGGCTAACAAGCATTGAAAGCTTACCAGTTAGTCAACTAGCATTGTGCTAACAGCAAAATTGTCACCTCAAAGATTTAGTAATCTCTAATAGACTTGCTTATTAGAGACACTATACGACTCTGTAATCTATAAACGGGGACAAAAACATAACTCTAAGATGTTAGCTATGGTTTCAGATATGCTAATCTACTTGTCCATCTTTTTTTTAAAGACACCATGATTTGTTTGTAAGAAACTGCACAAGCAAGTAGGAGAAACACAAAGTCCATGACGTAGGGGTGCTGTTAGCCTATTATGCTAATTGGCTAGCTGGTAAGCGCCCAATACTCGTTAGCTAGATTAGCTTTTTCGGCTAAAGTGGAAAACCTCAGACACCGGACATGGCGGATACGTTTGGAGGAAGGATGTCTACTTGTCAGGCAGTTCTTTTAAAAGAATACCGTTATAGAAAGCTAACGCTAGGCCTGTTATCATTGCTCCATGGCTTTTGGCCTTCACTTTGTTCAGAGCCATGTTAGCATTTTTAGGGTCAAATATGTTGAATCTATTATTTTACACCTGATGCATGGAGAGTGTGCTACCATGCTGGGGTAACTAGCATCTAAGCTAACTGGTTCAGTTTAAGCTGGTTTAAGGGTGGGGGTGTCCAGCTGCGCTCCGGGAGGTCTGGTCTTTAGCACAGGTCCACGCCTGGTTCACCTCACCTGTTGATGGAGCGTGTTTTGAGGAGGAACCACCAAAATGTTCTGGACCTCCAGGATGTTCCTGCTTTACGTTCTTCAGATGGTCCATGTCAAATCGTTTACCTGATCTTGAGTGAATCTTACACAATCTTCTCAGTTTCAGGAATCTCAGTTATGTGGTTTCTGACACTGAACGACTTAAAAGGATCTATAAATATGGACTGAAGTGTGTTAGCAGTAGAATTTGTCTAAAGTTCAACCTGTTTATAGATAACAGGGAGTCGTACAGTGTCAGAAACCACATAAGCGAGTCCATCAGGATTTTATTTGAGCGAGTGGCTAAACACACCTGGTTCAGTTCAGCTGTTGATTGTGTCGGAGGAACCATCAAACGGTGCTGGAGGTCCCTGCTTAGTCGTTCACACCAACTCATCTACCTTCTATTTTACTATTCTTTAACAGTATACATGCAGCTCTACAACACCAAATCCTCAAAGTGTGTGTGTGTGTGTGTGTGTGTGTGTCAGTTGTTGCTTCTGTTGTATTAGAATGATGAATCTGCATTTCTTTGTCTGTTTCTGCCCAGGAACTGTCCATCCACTCTTCTTTTTGTATTTTATTTCTTTAAAGAGTATTTAAGTACTGTGTATGTACAGTAATAAAAATACCCCTAAACTCGCCCATGTGTCCTGAAGCTGAAACAAATATAAATGTGAATATTTACAGTGTGAACAAATCCCAGGACTCCTTTGGTCTCAAGAGCGTTCACACTGCCAGCCAAATCAGGTTTGATTCTTAAACTGGATTTTTGGAATGTTCAGAATAACCAAATCTGATTTATACAAACAGCATCTGCTTACATATCCACATTGGTTTCCACAGTAACACCACATACATCCCGATAAATCTTAATATGGACTCTTTTGTTCAGTCCAGTCCCTGAATCTTACCAGTTTCAGAGGAATGTTTCTGTTGGTTAAGACACACAGTGACCTACGTATGAATCATTCAAGCAGGACAAAGAG
>JBBIGA010114740.1:0-10513 GCA_037576975.1 Alestes dentex | reverse complement strand
TCACACTAGGCCCAGTTGCCTTGAGCCTTTGGTTCTTTGACATGAAGATCTTGAATTCAAATATTTCTTAGATCTGGTGTATTGTTTTCCAGTTGTTTCTGTATTCTCTTATCTTTCCAAATTTCAAGGAAAGACTACACCTCTGCCACAGATAAAAGTCACCCCTTTGCCACCATGTTTGTTAAATGGGTGGCATTCAAGTTTCTCCAGCACTCTTGCCTGCTTGAGGAAGTGATCTTGAGTGCAGTTCAGTTTGACTTGGTGTGCATTAATTAATTCTGTTTGGGCCTAAAGGGTTATAGATGCTAAATATGGAAACCAACGTAAAATATAAAAACATTTTTGAGTTATTTAGCCTATCCCTATTAATTAATGTAATTTGAAACCATCATGACCAAAAAACACTAAAATATTTTACTTATCTGGCCTATCTCTATAAATGAGTGTAGTATGTTTTTAAAATCACATTTTCAAAGTTTGCTAAAGCTCACATTCACAAGTAAATTTAATACTAATGTCATTAGCATGTTTGCAAGCAGCTACCAAAAAATACTTTTGATCCATGTCTATGTCCATCAGTCAAAAGTTAACAAGCTTGGTCCTGGTCAGCAGAGTACATTTTGGGAGCACACTTTACACGATGCAATCAGGAAAGTGATAGGTGATTGGCTCGTTCGTCCATGTAAGTAATTTCCAAAGAGCTGCGCTTTGGAAGCTGAATCAGAGCAATGGCTTTGCCAGGGACTGGCCGGGGTTTATGCCACTAGTCCAACACTATCTGTCCATGTATCAGGCAGGCACGGACCCAATGTGAGGGACATCAAAAGGGTGTATCTAGCCAGAGCTCTCCAGTGCAGACCACTGGGTAACAGCCTGCTTGTACCCCCTCTGCTGGGTGAGGGAAAGTCTGGTGACTGCTTTGGATGGACAGGTTGCAAAACAGGAGGAGGAAAGTATTTCTCTCTTCTTTCTTTCTCACTCTCATTCTTTCACCTTCTCTGCTCCCTCTCTCCTTCTGTCTCTATCCCTCATATTTTCTCACTTTCTCCTCTCTCTCTCTCTCTCTCTCTCTCTCTCTCTCTCTCTTTTGCTCTGTCTCTCCTCTCTTTCATTAAAGACAGAGACACCCTCTGTCTTTCTCTCCCCCTTTCTCTGGTCTCACTCTCATGCTTCCACCCTCTCTGCTCCCTCTCTTTCTCTCCTTCTGTCCTTCTGTCTCTCCCTGCTCTTTATCTGATTTTCTCTTTTCAGTCAATATCTTCTCTTCACACTCTCTCTTCTCTCTCTCTCTCTCTCTCTCTCTCTCTCTCTCTCTCTCTCTCACATTCTCTCCATTTTCACTCTCTCACTCTCCCTCCACTTCTTCTCCCTCTCTCCTCCTCTTTCTCTCCTTCTGTCTCTCTATCTCTAATGTAAGCAATTTCATGCGATTGCAGCATCCATGCGAGACGTGGCCACCAGAGCAAAACGATGCGCGGCACGCAGAGCTTTAATCATCATTAACACATTACAGCCACAGACGAGGCAACTGCTGGTCTTCTCTTTCTCTCTTTCGCTCATTCTCGTTCTCTCTCTCTCTCTCTCTGTCTCTCTCTGTCCACCCGCCTCACGTCACAATTATGTCACAGTGATTAGAGCCAGATTAAAAAGTCATCAGTGAAAGAATATGAAGGCTGTAATTGTCTCACTTCATCACAGGGAGCACATTCCCTCCTCACTAGGAAAGTGGACCCATGTCCCTCTGACCAATGGCCATTTAGAAATTAACATAGCAATATGGAGATGAGGGCATGGGCAGCCTCTGCTGGATGTACACAGGAAAGATTAGTCAGGTGTCCCTTTAGTTTCTCAGACAGCAAAAATTTGATACTTAAATATTGCAGTATTGTAAGTACTGTATTGTAAATTATCATGATTAATAACAATACTAAAATAGAATATTGAGAATTTACTCAAATAGAATATAGTCTGTTTTGTCACTATTTTAGAATATTACTATAATTAGTATATTATCTATGTGTTTGTACAATTCGTAAGACTGACAGACCTTTACACAACACTTTTACCCAAGATTTAGGTCCTTAATTAGATATGATGGGAAACTGTTCACAGTTGGGGCAGGGGTTGCACCTATGCATGATTAACAGTCCACTACACTGGTAACTATAAGGGTGAAACCACATCCAGTAACAGGAAAAAACCCCCACATCCACACACTTGTTGATTCACAAACTGCGCCGTGCACATTTTATTCCCCACTGCAAGCTACGTCTCCCACCAGCGATGATTGAACATTATTCAAATCATCATGTGTGTGTTATGCATTCTCACTTATTTACACACATCATGTCCTGCAGCTCTCACAGGCCCTTTATGTTATTTTCTCCCATAAGATTCAGCATCGTATAAACTGTTTTATGGAAAAGGGTGATGAATTTCTAAGTACATATAAAATACATCCTCCACAGGAAACAAATACATGTTGGAAAAAGTAAAATGCATGACAGAAAGAAAGCAAGAATGATATAAAGTCACTTTTGCATAGGTCACATTTTATTTAATGTATTGATCTTTGTAAGTAATAACTGACCAGTCATAAAGAGCAGGAGAGAGGAAATAAACTAAGTTCACTTATCCTGTGCGATTGACAGATGTGTGTTTGGATCTTTTCTTTCCTGTATTTTGATAATCACATTTCTCAGCCAAATGCGCCCCTCCTTTCTCCTTCTCTCTCGCATCCCTCCCCCTCTTTCTCCCCTTTTCCTTTTTTCTCTATTTTATCTCTCTTCCTCTCTGTTTCTATTTTTCACTATCTCTTTGTGTCTATTCCTATCTTTTTCTCCCTGATCTTTCTACCGCTCCTCTCTCTTATTCTCTCTCTCTCTCTCTCTCATATCACCTGCACTTCGTCATATGTAATCTCATCTTTGTGTCTCTTTGCTCTCAAAGACTCAGTCGTTTCTGTTTTGGGAAGCTGTTACACAGACAGTGCCAACAGTGTGTGTGTGTGTGCGCGAGTGTGTGTGTGTGTGTTTGCGCGCGCGCGTGTGTGTGTGTGTGTGCACACCTGCCTGTGTGAGTGTCTCAGCAGGGAAGAGCCCCTCCCATGCGTCAGGCTGTTTTAAATCTCTTCTTATTGCTCTTGGTTGCAAGCCTCTTGTCTGGCATCACTGTGTACAGAATTCCAACATTAGTTCTCTTTGTTGTTTGTTACTGGTTGTTTTAGTCTGAGTGGAGTGCTATTCATATTTTTCACAGCAAGAACCGCTTGGAGAAAATGCCTTTCTTTGCTTTGGCAATTTACGCAAACCAATGTGTGCATTGGCGTGTTGATGTGTGTGTTTGTGTGTGTGTTTTTGTGTGTGTGTGTTAGGGGGGAGGTACAAGCAGTGGTGTGTGCGAGTTTGGCAGTCAGTTTTCTTGATGGCTGATTAAATTTAATTTGGTTTCTCACTGTGTTATTTGGCAAATTGCCTTAAATGGGATGTTAACCTGTGGTAAAAGGAACCTATCGCCATCTGCAGCAGTTTTCAAAAATTCATTATCCATTCACCGCCACTGTTTTAGAAGCAGCATTTTGGGTCAGAAATGACACCCCGCCAGCCTCTTTCGTGTCCGATTGTAATTCAGCTATTCATTTTGACCTCCAAACGGCTTCAGTTCTCTCAGTGCGGAATGCTTAATGTGGAAAGCACGTTCCAGGCCCAGAGCGCAGAGCCTAATTTGAAGATTCATTTGTACAATTGCTGTAATTGAAAATTACAGCCATTATTTATGTTTTTCCTGATAATTCTATAATTGATGAAATATGCATCAATAGTTAATCTGTGCAATGAAGATAACATTATAACACTGAGTGACTACTCTCCTCTTAATCATATTGTACAGCTGTTTTTATTATTGTTTTTTTTTTTCTAATCTCTCTCTCTCTCTCTCTCTCTCTCTGTTTTCTCATGCTGCTTCCTCTCTTTGCCCCCTCAGGTAAGTCTTTAACATTTCAGTTCAATTGTATTTGGCCTGATCTGTACTTGTGTGTGTGTGTGTGTGTGTGTGTGTGTGAATGTGTGAGTGAGTGTGTGTGCATGTGTATGTGTGTGAAAATTAGTGTGTGTCTGTAAGTGCACATTTGTGTGTGTGTGTGTGTGTGTGTCTTTTTTTGTTCTTGCACACATTTTTTAAAAGCATCAAGAATTTAAAGGTTCCAAAAAACATTATAGACCACCTTTAAGACCACTTCTTCACAACATATTTATTTGAGAGTGGGTTTTACACCTGTACATGTGGAGGAATTTAACTGCTTCTCTGTTTAAGGCTGATTAAAAAAGAAACTAGAAACGAATTTCACCTTGGGTTCTTGTGGTTTTATGAAGTACAGCAGATTAACAGTTCCATCAATGGCTAATTTAGTGGTGTTCACTAAAAGGCTTCCTACAGTGAAATAAGCCGGTCTCTCAGTAAAATATGCCACTAACTGAAGGAAATATGCCAGTGACTGAGTGAAACATGCTAGTAATTCACAACTATGTGTCAGTGGTTGTGTAAAATATGCTAGTAACTGAGGTAAATATGCCAGGGGCTAAATGAAATATGCTAGTAATTGAGATAAATATGTCAGTGGCTAAATGAAATATGTTAGGAAATCATGCCACTGGCTAAGTGAAATGTACTCAGCCAGTGGCATTATGTAACTGAGGTAAATATGTTAGTATCCATGAGCAAAAATGCTAGTAACTGAAGTAAATATGCTAGTGAGTGACTGCGTGAAATCTGTTGAATATATATGTACCAGCAGCATATTTGAGTGAAATATACTCCTACCTCATAGGTCCAGTACAGACCTCATAGGTCCAGTACTCAATTACAGATTGTAGCATGATCTGTCACTACACGATTTGTCAGCTGGCCTACATCCTATTTTTGGATGACGGGACTGCCACTAACCATTTAGTGACATGGTAGTTACCAAAACATCCACCCGAGAGTGGCTCTGTGATCAGAAACTTTTTTTTTTGAGCAAGAGCCACAAGGTAGAATTTTCGTATGAAGTGAAAGGTGAGTGCTGTGTAACATGACAGCTCATCCCAACTACAGAGACATTTTACTTTTCAATATTTGTAGTGTGATATTGTCTCTTGTCCACATGTACTAAGGCCCCCACATTGCGTTTGCACAGGGCAAGACAGCACTACATTTGTCGGGGAAACCAAGAATCCTGTGGATCACTGGAAAAACTGCACTGTGGACAATGTTCCTGTTCTTGTGCTGAGCAGGAAGATGTCAACTTTGCAAATGTTTTCACAGTACTTTCCACTCACGTTGTATTGTCTTTATTCCTGCTTTGTCATCTGCTCTTCTCATCTATTTTTCTTGGCTCTGTGCATCTCTCTCTGTCTCTAGGTGCTTCTCAGTACTATACATCTTTTGGAGACATGGTTAAAGGAAGAAACAGTGGATGAGCTTTCTTACTCTCATTTCTTCCTTTAACCATTAGTGTCTGCAGTTTGCTGTTTAATAAGTCAGTCTTAATACATTCTTTCTGCTCATTAATGCTTAAAGCTAATTGATTCTTTGTGAATCGTTTTCAGGTCTGCCTTTATCACATTCCTCATCATTTTTCATTTTATTAATCCACGGTTGCCTTGTTCATCTAGACATGTCCCAGAGAGGAGTTGTCTTAATTGATGTCTTCTTAATTATGGTGATACACATGGACACAGTGCTATTTGGGGTGTCATACAACATTTGAGGTTTTGATCATTTGAGCGAGAGAAAAGACCACCTTAGTGTGGCAAATTCTTTTGCCATTAGAGCAAGTATGGGCATCATAGCCTTGTCGCTCAGATTAGAGGATACAGAAGCAGGGACAGAGGCTTTGGATCCTCTTTTGCAGGGATTAGTGCAGATTAGAGCACACACACTGCATATGCACACAGACACACCAATGGGTGCTTGAACACAGAACGAAGGCAGCCGAAAGTATGTCTTACAGGGTGTGGGGTGACTGGCTATGTCTCCACTTTGTTCATCCCAAACAGATCAAAATCAGTGACACAGTCTGCAGGCAGAAGGATGTAAGCTGCTTTAGTGTCTTTATCCCAACCTGCAATTATCACATATACCTACCAACAAAATTCACACCAGCCCCTGTGGCAGGGCAGGGCAACAGAGATTTACTTTAACAGAGAGAGAGAGAGAGAGAGAGAGAGAGAGAGAGAGAGAGAGAGAGAGAGAGAGAGAGAGAGAGAGAGAGAGAGAGAGTCATTCCCAAGTCAACTCTGGCTTCCAGAGTGTGCAGCAAGACTCTATGCAAAGCGTAGGCCTGCGAGTGGGTGGGTGGATTTAAAAAAGGCTTTCAGGAAAGCATATTACAAAGGCTCTAATCCATGACCAGGTCAAAAACTTACCTTCTGTCTCTACTATTGACCACTGTTCAGCTGCTGGGGTAATCTCCCACCTGGGTGGCATGGAACTTTAGCAGGCTTGCTAGCATTGCTATGTCAAGCTATGGAGTGAGTATGTCGTGCTAATAGTTAAAGAAGCAATGAAGCTTTATCAGGATGTGTGGCCTTAACCAGGTGTCTCAGAAAAATGAGGAACTGAGCTTGAAAGAACAGAAGAAGGGGAAGATGTGTTATCCTATCACCCTAGCATGGCTGTGATTCGCATGTGTGCTTGTTAGCACCAAACTTGTTTCGTCTCTGTGGATGACAGGGAAGAAAGATGAAGATTTAAAAAAGAAAGTTCTTTCAGTGTGTCAGACAGAACAGAAGCAAGGAAATGAGTGGAAGTAGAATTATCCTGATGTGTAGGTATTGCACCCTTCTCTCCTTTCTGCTCCGTTTTCATCCACGTCCTTTTGGCTGTTCATATGCATGTAAAGATGTTGTGAGATGTGCCAAGAATCCTAGTCTAAGAAGATGAGAGGAGTGAAGAAGCGAAAATGCTATGCAGGCAAGGTACTGACATACTTCCAGGCATCTCTCTCACACCCTCTATCTCTCTCTCTCAACCACCCTCGCTCCCTCTCTCTCTCTCCGAGTTTCTCAGTTACAAATGCAGAACAAAGAAAATCCAAGTGAGGCCTGTCAGTATACACAAACTTTCCAGAAACCCCTCAGTCACCTGTCAGGAGCTGAGGTCTGTTTTCCATGCTGAGTTTGTCTTTTTTCTTTGTTTCATTCACTGAAAAGCAAAAAGAAGGGCAGATGAGTGTGTCAGACAGGGAGAAATGTCTTATCGATTGTGTCTTCTCCTGAAAAGCTAATGCCTGAGAGCACACATCCTCAAATACCAAGGCTGGCTGATATCATCGATGATCCAAGGAAGAGTGGTTTATGTGCCAGACAGGAGAGGAAATGAAAACAGACGTTAATGGCACGAGATGCTATTTCAGCTGTCTGCTAGAAAGTCCATAGGGAGATTCACAAGTTTGTAATGGCCACTGTGGTCCAGCAGGGGTCCAAGGGTAATGCCCTGGTCAACAAATGTGACTGCATTTTTTTTGTGTCACTCTACAGGATTTGCCATCTAAATCTGACCACTTGCACATATTTGGCAGCTTTGACACTAATGTTGTTTTGCAAAGGATCTGCAATCTGGAAAGGTTTGAGTCTAATCTCTTCAACAGTCACCTTCTGCGTAATCTCCACTTGCATTATGACATGAACCCTTGTCCGTTTTAGCCAGCAGTCAATCATCCTTCATTCCCAAATGTTTATCTCTTATCAGTACAACTTTTGGAGGCCACGCATTACCACTTGAGTTTGTCCATATTCATGTTTTTTATCAACTCAAAGGTGATGTGGTGCAATTTGTTAGAAACAGAGGGTCAGATGCAGGCACTGGCATGGATGCACAAAATGCAAAAGGTGCCTTAATGCAACCACAAAATGCATTCACTATGGATCCGAAATACGTCCTTGATATACCCTTGATAAGCGAAGGACCACATGCCCACTGTGAAATAGTGTTGCCATCGCCAAGCTTGGAACCAAAGAGAAAAAGGAAATTCAGTGGTCAAGAACAAACATGGTCAAGAAGAAACATGTTATGTTTGCATAAAACTTGGCCTCTGATTTGTGCCTGAATCCATTACATTAGGCTGTGAATCGCTTGTCTTTTCAAGTGAAACAAATGGTAAATTCAGGCAGCCCAGGAAGGTTTTGAAATGTGGGAACATGCACGCTTGCCAGTGTAAACATTCTAGTCACAAATCATAGGGTGTGGGTATGCATTTTGGATCTCCCACCAAGGACTGCAAACATTTTGACTTCTTTTTTCTTTTGTACTGATTTGCTTGATGTTCTCTGGAACTCAGCTTGCCTCTATTACCATTCTTGGATGGCCGAAATTAGTGTCTATGTACTTTTGCGCGTGGCCGGGTTACCAGGTCCGCTAGAGCCTGGCAGCTCTTAAGTACTCTCTGACTCGTCTCACTACCATTCCTGACGGAACCAATTTCGGGCCACTCGGTGGTTCTGGAGCGTGAAAGTGGTTTTAAGGGGAGGCCGGGTGGTAGTGAGGGGGCCATAGTGGGGGTGTGGAGTGGGGCATGAGCCTGGACGCGTTCTCCTCTCCTGCAGTAATGGGCTTCTTTGGGTGCCCCATGCACTGCCTAATTGATTCCTGAGAAAATTCCGCCCAGCTTTGGGCTGCCAGATCTGATCCTCACCTTCCAGGAAAGCTTTCTGGAATTCAACTATACCAGTAATGTAGGCTCTTGAGACTTCATAAATCTTTAGCAGGCCAATGGCTGCAGTCATCCTACCTAATTGTTTTCTGGGAAATCACTCCTGGGATTTCTGGGCATGGGGCTGGATACATTCATGTGCCTTTGGAATGCTAAAAATAAATACCAGATCTTTTTCAATAGATATGCACCCAGTGACACCTGTAAGGGCTATGTAACTCCACAACCACGGCTGTGTAGCTTCATACCACACACCATCAGGGCCCTGAATGCACACAAACATATAAATGCACACAAACATATAAATGCGCACATTTCAACTACCTCACTTTATACTATCAACTACCACACTTTTTGCTATTCTTGCAGCTTAAAATGTCTATACTTTGTTTTATACTGAGCTACACCTGCACTCTACGATAACCCTGTTTACTGCCAGTAACAGACACCCTAACAACCAGTCACTGTTATAATTCTACACTTACTCATTGTGTTTTTCCTATGCTGCTAACTGTGCAATAAGAATATGATTCAAGTGCAACATATGCTCATGTGCAATAACGTATATATAGTGCAATATTTAAATTTTCTGGTAAACTCAGTTTCCCACTCAATAACACTGTTATGCTGCTACATTGTCTATTTAATGTTTATTTATTGTAGTGTTCTGTCGTCATACCTATAGTGCAATACTCATCACCCCAGAAGATCTATGTAATGTCCACATTTGCTGTGTATTTATTGTCTGTCTGTTGTCCTCTGTTTGTTGTAACTTGCACTCTGTTGAATGTTGTGTGTTGCTATATGTTGCACTGTGGTCCATGGAGAAATGTTGTCTCATTTCACTTTGTACGTGTTCACAGCTGCTGATGACAATAAAGTAACCTTGAACCTTGAACCTTATTAGAACCTGATTTGATGCTATTTCTGCTGTGGAAACCAGGCATTAGTGGATCAATCAGGCCCTTGGCTGAACAAATATGACTCTAGAAATAATGTAGCAGCACACAGCACTCAACAAGCCCAATATGAAAGGCTAGTGTTCAAGTCTCTGATTATACAAGTTAACAGAGCCTATTATTACAGTCAACGATTCACAGCAAAGAATCATAATTAAATGTCTTTTCCTGACTTCACCATAAATCATGTTAATGA
Organism: Alestes dentex; assembly: GCA_037576975.1. NCBI lineage: Eukaryota > Metazoa > Chordata > Actinopteri > Characiformes > Alestidae > Alestes > Alestes dentex. The sequence goes on along the minus strand of JBBIGA010114740.1, from coordinate 669 downwards.
ATGCTGTTGAAGTCTGGGCACCTTTGAAAATAAGGTTGTCAATGTGATGCAACCACTCATTAAAAAGATTGTTTTGGCCCTTTATGTCTTTGGGAATCATGGGTGTCACTGCCATTCAATCTGAGGGGGACATGTCCCCCTCACATTTCATACTTATTCATTTGGACCCCCCACATTTAACATAAAATATTAGTGCACCCATCGCTGGTTAATCTTGAATCTTAAATCTTTCGCAAAAGAATCCATTCCACTTAATTCGATTGGAGAATACACATACCACTGGAAATCCGCTCCTGGTTTGCCCCCACCCCCTAAAAGGACGAGACTTTGCATCCAACCACCTACTCAAACCCCGCCCCCACCTCAAACCCCGCCCCCCGTCCAAACCCTGCCCCCCACGGATAGACCGTTGCTTCCCCCTCACATTAAAAATGCTTCTGACGCCCCTGGTGGGAATATCTGTAGAAGAACATGCTCTAAACTGTTTGCTTAGGCAAACTAATAATATTACTAAAACAAAAACCTAATTAAAAACAAAAAAGTAAAAACTATTTTGAATAAAAGTACTGACAGTTTTATTGCTTAACAAGGCAAAGACTGAAGGAGGACTGAAAGTACAACTAATACTTAAAAAAATGTAGCAAATTAATGTTTTATACTATTGATAAC
>JBBIGA010114729.1:0-10514 GCA_037576975.1 Alestes dentex | reverse complement strand
GGGTGTTCAAGTGCGTAATAGGAGAGACTCGCCAGTTCCTCGCAGATGTCCCAAAAATATATCGAGCAGGCTAAAAATCTGGACCTGTTGGTGAGTTCAAATCCTGTAGTGTGAAAAGTGTTGTGACCCTGTTATGACTGGCACTGAGTGCAGCGATAAGTCAATGAGAGCGCAAGAGGGGAAACCCAGGGGAGGAGTTCACACTCTTTATTGTAATATTCATGATCTTTTCTTTTTCCTCCTTCTCTTTTTTTGCTTCAAATCAGTGCACAAACAGTTTGGATCTCTTGGTTCTTCCTGACATCCATTGTTGCGTATCAATGTCTTGCGTATAGTGTTGCATCCCTCCCTGCGTCACTGTTTACGTTTTTTTTTTTTTTGTGATTTTTTTCCAATGACAAAAAAGAGACCAGACAGAGTGCTTGGAGATTCCTCCTTGTGAAAGATCCTGTAATGTGTGACCCCACTCATAGCTTCAGATTACTACAGGACAGCAGGTCGTGTTGTTCGAACAGGACACCCATAAGACCACTCAGGAAGGAAAAGTGTGCCTGAGGCATGTTTGTGAGATAAGGGGGGACATTTTGTACATTTGCTTTTGTGCTGGTCTTTAATAAAGCCAAAATCATTCACTGTCACTCATATTAAACCTTTTGGTATTCTCAGAGCAGCTGGAAGTGGTTAGGGGGTTTTCCTTATACTTCTGCAGTGTTACTCTCTACGTTAAAAAAAATTTTGAGAGTCTTCAGAGAGTTCAGGGGGATATATTTTGGGATATAAATGAATAATTAACTGGAGATGTTAATAATTAATCTTTTCAATTAATTAATCATTTTGCTCTGTGTCAAATTTATGTTTTATTCTTTTTCTTCTGCGGTTTTTCCCACGTAGTGCCATAAGCTTACCTCTGGCAGTTACTGCAGCAATTAACAGTGTAAAAATCTGGTCCAGGTCACTTTAGAGGATGTTCATGTAAATATGTTTCCTTACACTGGTGGTTTGTATGAATGGGGACCACTGGGATTTAATGCAGTGCCAGATTTGACAAGGAGACTGAGGGAAGCAGTTTGATGACGGCAGTAAATTACCATGTGAAGCCGTTCTCCTTGAGATTCCGTCTTCGCCTTTTCAGCGCCACATTAATCAACATATTTTACCGTCTTTCTCCCTGCTTAAACTGCCACGTCCAGCACTCACATGCACTCTAACAAAATAGCTTATTTGTTTTCATCTTTTCTTACCCCCAAACGTACACATAACCCACGGTAAATTGCACAGGCGTCTTACCCGCTGTTATTAATCGATATGTCTGCCGAAGTGACTGCATCGGTGGGATTTATCGGTAGAATTGCAGACAAATCATGACTGTTGGAAGCTTACAGTAGGTTGGAGAGTGTAGCAGCTTTTCTTGACCCAAAGTTGTGAGAAATGAGCGAGGGAGAGGGAAATCTGGACTGACGTTTAGGGGCACGAGTGCTGGTGATTTTTGTGGTCATTTTGGTTTGCCTTTTCCCCCCTTAGGCTTCGAGAAACGTTTACCCTGGAACAGGCAATGCCCGGCCTGTCGCTATCCACTAAAATCTGGCGTGTCACTGGAGGCTTTGCCACTTTATTTGAAGTGTCATTAAGACCAGCCACTGTCAAATAGGCTTTCTCACATGGGCTGGCTGGAACCGGTGTAGCTCCCCGCTCTGTGCAGCGAACTGATGTGGCGAAAAGCAGGAGGTGACATGTCTTGATTCTAGTTTATTAAAAGATTCATAAAGTAAATGATTCCATTACAGCCTGCTGCGCCATCACAGTAATTCATATGCTAATCCTGTTTGCCTTAATAATCAGTGCTGTGCTTAAAATATGAGGATCCACTTTGCAATATACGCAAGCTTTGCATTATAATCATTGCTCTGTAATGAATAAACTATTTTTAACATTTGATTTAAAGATTATCCCCCCCACCCCAGATTTTCTGTCCAAATTAATCATAGTCACCTCTCCACATCTTTTACCCACTAGCTGGGGCTCCCCCAAATACACAATACTGTCCACGCTGGGATGGTGAAGAAATACATGCTACTTCGGAGTCAAATGAAGCTGCACTTTTCTTACACAACGCCATTGGACAGCTCAACACACTTGGATAATGCAAACAACCAATTCTGTGATGTCAGCTAAGAGACACCCATGCTGATTAGCATAATGCTGAGACAATCGTGCCACTTGGAAGACCCCTAAAAAAAATGACTATTTGATGACCAGAGTTTGTGCACTTTTAACACTTCAGTCCACAATCCCTATTACTATTTTGCCATGATAAACCATGTCTGTTACATGTAGGCCTTTGGTGTGGACCATAAATATTAAAACATGGTCCAAAACATGAGAAAAATATTACTTCAGGCTGTACCGCTATCTTAGTAACAGTGTTGGGTAGTAGTGTCAGGTACCTATTTGCCTTACAATGGTGGGTAAAATAATTCCTTCCTATCAGTTTAGGAGCATGTCCTTTGTCATCCTTCCTCACATTACGCTTGTTAATAATTTGTAAGCTTGTAAGGTTATAAAGGGTTTTTTTTTTACTGAATAAAATCATGTCCTGTCCTAACTCTCTGAAAACATTTAGCAAAAAAAAAAAAAAAATCAATTCTACAACAGAAATTTCAAGCTATAATAGTAATACTCTGTGAACAAGACATGCTAACAGTGACACTGACAACTAAACATTTATTTGCCTCGTCCTAATGGAAAACCTGATTGGATACCTGGCACTTTAAAAAGCAAGTGGAGCAACAGCTCTGTTTGTATTCAACCATTCAAATCCAAGGTCTTCATGGACTGGAGCTGGATATGCTTGTGCATGAGAAATCTCCTCAGTCTGAGAGATGAGATGCTGCACCCTGGAGTGAGTTCTTTTACTCTAAAGCTTACATCAAGCCTCACCATCTCACATCTTCTCACTATCTCAAGAACATTTCTTTCAGTTCTCTCGTACTCTCTGTCTCTCTCTGTTTCTTTTTGTCTGGTAGAAATAATATCAGGGCCTCTGATACTGTGATAACACTTCAGTATTGTGCTTCATTAATGCCTCAACAGCACTAATACAATTCTGCTTTTGTTATCACCATTGACAACAGTGACTTCTTAGGGTTATTTTCTAAAACGTAATGGTAATGAATTATTCTGTTTAAAGAGGAGAGGTGATTTGGCCTAGACTCCATATTCCAAGAGCATTAAAGTCTAAGCTTTGTTATACAGTAGCTCAACACTGTCTGAATATATGTGGTCTGCCATATAATGCCATATAATGTCCACTAATGTCTACTAACCTAACTCACATTGAGAGTATACCAATCCAGCAGAGAGGTCACATCTTTTTAAAATAAATACAAATGTGTTGCAAAGTATTACTAAAAAATTTTTTTTGGCATTATTTACATTTGTAGTATTATTTGTATTATTATAAGCATTATTATAAACACAAATAATACATAAACTTTATTGCCCCCATAGTTCTACAGAACCTTTACTGAGGTTTTGCTGCATGTTATCTGTTCCAACTTCCTCGAACCTCGTAGAAACTACAAATTCTGACACACAATGTTTCATGAAAATGAAGCTATTTTAAACTGTCCAACTATACAGCTGTCCCGGAAACCTGGACAATTTCTACATACTTCATTGCATAAAATCGAGTGCTCCCAAAGTGTTCTCAAGAGATGACCCTCATCTTCTGATGATGCAGCCTGTCTTCAGTGATCAGCCACTTTACTCAAGGGGCATCCGTTAGGGAAGCTAAAAAAGAAGTCAAACCAAAACCCTAAGTCAAGGAGGCCTTGGCCATTTAAATACATTAAGGTGCTAAATTATGAATGAGAAATTGTTGTAATGGATCTTTTCAGGAGCTGTTCCCATCATTTCTTCATTCCTTGGGCTTTATTGAATGGGGCTTACGTGTCTAACCCTACTCCCAGGTGGCTTTGGACTAATGTAAAACGGGGTCAAGATCCTTATTTTAGAGACAATGTTAATATTTATGAGCAAGTGTCATTGTTGAGTGGCAAGGGCACCTCTCGACTCACATAACAGAAGGGGTTCACAGTCTGCCTGTTAATTGCTGAATTTGACAAAAGCTGACCAGCTCTTTAAATGCCAGAGAACACACCAGTGTGTCACAGGTTCTCTACACACACACACACACACACACACACACACACACACACACACACACACACACACACACACACACACACACACACATGAATTCAGGCAGCCCCTTTCTTCCAGTGAAGGGTAATCTTAATGCTTCAGCAGACTAAGACATTTTGGACAACACCATGCTTCCAACTTTGTGGCTCAGTTTGGGGAAGAACCTTTCCTACTCCGTCATGACTGTGTCCCAGTGCACAAAGCGAGCTCCATAAAGACATGGCTGGATGAGCTTGGAGTGGAAGGACTTGACTGGGCCGCACAGTCAAGAGCGGGAGATTGTGATCCAGACCTTCTTGTGCAACATCAGTGCCTGACCTCATAAATGCTCTACAGAATGAATGGGCACAGATTCCAGAAACATCCAAGTATTGTGGAAAGCCTTCCAAGAAGAGTTGCTGCTGTTATAGCTGGAAAGGGGGACCAACTCTATATTGAAGTCTGTGTATTTGAATTCAATATCATTAAAGTCCCAATTGGTGGAATGGTCAGTCATCCAAATACTTTTGTCCATATAGTTCATATGCTGTCCATATAAAATATTTTGTCCATATAAAATGAAATGTTTGTTTTTATAAATTGTGTGTATGACTACTCCATTAATCATCAAAAGTATTCACTGTACTACTTAGATTAATAGCAATTTGTCATAGGTCACAAATAATATAATAACAGATGATGCAGCCCTATCATTTGTATTAAGCTATTAAACCTTCAGCACAAATATGAATCTGATATCGTTGTGTATCTCTAATTCTAAGGTTTAACAAAAGCAACTGAATAACACCATATTCTTCTTCTCCCTTACTCTGAATTGAGTCATTTGTTTCACATTAGCTGTCAAAAAGAGGAACATCTGTAACATTTTCATTAGGAAGAGGTTCCACTATTAGGATGCATGCACGTTATGTCGAGATTTTCCAAGTACTTTTTGGAAATATTTAATTACTCAAACAGTGGCTTAATGTGAGCTGTAACTTTTGATCAACTGTTTCCATGTCTAGTCTGAACTTTAGATTCTAGACAAACTGAGGCTGGATTCATTTTTTATGTCTCGCTTTTGTCTGGACCAAGATGGAATACACACACACACACACACACACACACACACACACACACACACACACAGATTCTGCAGGTTTCTCGCCTGGCCTTCCATATCCATTTCCTCAGGAGAATTCATCTCCATGCATTTAAAATAGTGAGGCAAATTTGACCAAAGTTCAGCCTTATGGCCTTCTAATGGCATTTAGACGGAGGAAATAGAATAATGAGTAACCATAGCATGCTTTTCTGTTAATGCAAAGGCTGTGCCGGTATTAATTCTGCAGTAGTACTGTGGCTGAACCTAGCTGATGGTAACTAAAGGTAATGCCGCTGGATATACCACTGGTATAATTATTTGATATGAAATTATTCCTTTGCTTTGAAGGCACAAATCCTTTCGACTTACTTGCATACTGTGGTATGTTTTGAGTATAATTTTGGTCTCTTTTGTATTGTTTAAAATATACATGCTAATATGACCAAGAACCAAAATGAAGTTGAGTTATAAGTACTATTCACACAGGACTAAACTGACATGTAGAAGTGAGGTAGTGTAATTTTGCTATGGGACAGTTCAGACTGTTTCACAAAGGATAAGAAATCTTGGAAAAGGATTCATCTATTCATGGATTGCCATTATGCCATATTTTTGTTGACCATAACTGTCTACCTAGCTGTATTAAGTGACTGCTGCGTGCCATTGAAAGATTACAGCCAATTACAGTCATCATCACCACATAAAATCAAGCTTCATTGGGAAACCTTAAACTTTACACAGGTTTTATATGAATTTCTATGGGTAATTTTGCCAAAGAATCCACTGGAATCTGTAATGACACCGAAAAACGTTACACTCACTTTTTTTTTTTTTTTCCTTTGTGGCAGGTGGGCTTTGCACATACAAAAAAATATTAATCACATGATCCATACCACCTTTATCAGAGAAATGAAAATGTAATTTCCATTATTTGTCAGCTGTTAAGCCTACAATTACTTAACTTAACTCTTTGTAAAAAAAAAATCCCATCAAGCACTGAAGATGTATTGGCAGAAGGATATGCTTTTGTTGTGCAGTGAAATAAATTGTTTTTTTTTGTTTTTTTTTAATTTTATTGTGAATTTTTAAGAGGCAGATAATTGGCTAAATCTCACCTACAACATGTATTATCACATGTCTCTAACATGTCAAAACCCAGCAGAAACACACTTGTCATCAGTGTGTTTTATCTCAACTTGGTATGTTAATGCATTGCTCATAGCTAAAATGTTGCATTTTAACACTGCGTAGCGTTTTCTTCATTAAACACTAGAAAATTAAACAATGGAATTTCATTAATCTGTTCTGTGAAATCTTCTCACTGGTGTGTGTATAAACATTTTATTTCTAAAATTCCCCTTTTCACCTAAAGAGTCTCCAATTATAAAACTAATACAGTGCAAATAAAACTGTTGGCTGAGTAATTGTGATAAGTAAATATAATTTCAACTGATTAGCATTTTAGTCATTATCATGCAGCCCTAATTAATACCCAGTTAAACATTTCCTAGAACCAAACCACTTGCCATTAACAGAAGATATTACCATATTGTTTTGAAACAGAATATTGGTCTATTCCTTATGTGTGGGTGAAACTTTTGTGTCTCCATGAAACTGGCCTCCCAGTTGCTAGGGAAGAGATGTTTGACATGCTGCAGCCCCGGAGAAGCTGGCTGAGGGCACACTGTGTGGGTGTGCCAGATACGGCAAGCTACGGCTTTTTCTGAAGCTTCGGAGCCTATAGCGAAGGGTCCAGCTCTTACTTCTTTCTCCTTTCCCCGAGTCCGCGATGCTTCGCTCAGGGCACTGCTGCTGCAGCAGTCTGCTGATAATCCTTGTCGGCTTTTTAATTCCCCCACGCTTATTTTCCAAAGTGAGGCAACCTGGAGGTGGAAGTTGCTGCCTTTGCAATCTAGCGAGCGTTTGAAAAGAGACGGTTTGGACCTGATTCACAAAACGGTGACACAAGTGAAGCAAGCCAAGATCTTTCTTCTGGTAATAAAATAACGTGTAGGCACGATTAGGTGGCGTTGTTAAAAGTTGCACAAAGCCATGCGAAACTGTTTATTTCACATGCAAATCAGCTAGCAATCATACCTTTAAACGCTTGGGAAAAAGGCACAGCACACAATGTCATCAGCAGAGCATTTTAGCAAACTGGTGTTCAAGGAGACCACCTGAGCAGATGCATAATGTGAATTAGCAATCTGCTTTGGGCAGTGTGGTATTTTTAAGTCGATGAGTAAGGAGTTTGTTTGAAATTGTAGAGCAAAATGACTCAGGAGTTACTCATTTGGCAGAAATTGCACTTAAGGAACTTGTGTGGTCGGTTTCAGGGTTCGATGCCTACTTCACCTCTCGCACGTTGGAGAACAACAGGAGAAACGTGTGGTTTGCCGAGTTCTGGGAGGAGAACTTCAACTGCAAGCTCATGAGCTCCTCCAAGAAAGAAGACACCAGTAGAAAATGTACAGGTATGTATGAACAGTTTCTCTTGATTCACCTGCTTATACACCACCCCCCCCCCCCCCCAGTGACAGACTACCCATCTGTTGCTGCTCAATTTATCAACCCTCCTAGACCCAACTGATCATTGGAAAGGGACCACGATGGACTGAATATTGCCTGGGTTGTGGAACATTCAGTGGCACTGACACAGCAGTAGCTGTAGAACAGTGGTGTTGCTAAAATTCTACATACATGAGTGCTGCTTCTAGGCTGAGAGTGGAAAATATCCAGCCGCTAAGAGCAGCTAACTGACCACCGGTGAAGGCCTTGAGGATGGATAACACAAACTGTGCATCAACAATCACCAGCGAGGTGAATCGACAAGGTATTTCTAATAAAGCGAGCAGTATACATTTTTCTCTAGCTGAGAAATTCCCGACACATATTCACCATACTTCTCATAGTTCTATGCCGGCTCGCAGTGTTACTGCGGTGCGAGGTCCTTGAGCTTTTCCTGCTTTCTGTCTCACCAGCGAAAAAAAGGCTTACTGCTTTCATCCTCCTAGAAAGGCATATCTGAATACAAAGCACCTCCACCCTTGAAATAAAGCCTTCAATTACATAATGAGCTGCGCTCAACCCATCACTACTATTTCAGGCTGACTGGTTTCCACGAAACCCAGTGAAGTACAAGCCCGGCTCAACACGCCGCAGGAATCTCAAGTGAAGCTTGGGAATATTCATAATGGGGTGCCTGAAAGAATCCACCTCTAACAAAAACACAAAACAAATATATATGCTCGGGACACAAGCTGTTAACTAAGGTGTGACTACAGATATATTAGTAATCTATTGATTGTTTCAATGATGAATCAAGGTTTTGCTCTGTGATTAAAATCCATAAATAAGTCATTAAATTCTTAATTACACTGTGTACATGATCACAATGAACTTACCCAGAATGTATTTATTGCATGCAATAATTCAATAAACTCAATAACAGCGCTTAATAATGTGATTTCCATCGGGGTTTCCACCTCAGAGTTTTCAGCTGCATTTTCCAACCTATGTGTGTATATCTTACAGTGCCTTGCATAAGTATTCACCCCCTTTAAATTTTAATCTTATTTTATGTGATGGATCTGCACAAAATAGTCTAAGTTGGTGACGTGAAATGAGAAAAAAAAAATATAAAAAAGTTTTAAAAATGAAAAAAACTGAAAATTGGCATGTGCATTTGGATTCACACCCTTTGCTATGAAGCCCCTAAACAGTTCTGGTGCAATCACTTACTTTCAAAAGTCACATAATAAGTGTCACATGATCTGTCAGTGTAAACACATCTTTTCTGAAAGGCCCCAGCGGCTGCAACACCACAAAGCAAGAGGCAGCACACCATAAAGACCAAGGAGCTCCTCAAACAGGGATTGTCAGGGACAAAGTTGTTGAGAAGTACAAGTCAGGGTTGAGTTATCCAAATCTTTGATGATCCCCCGGAGCACCATCAAATCCATCATCTTCAAATGGAAAGAACATGGTACCACAACAAACCTGCCAAGAGAGGGCCGCCCCCCAAAACTCACAGACCAGGCAAGGAGGGCATTACTCAGAGAGGCAGCACAGAGACCAAAAGTAACCCTGAGGGAGTTGCAGAGTTCCACAGCCAAGACTGGAGTTTCTGTCCATATGACCACAATAAGCTGTACACTCCATAGAGCTGGGCAGAAAAAAAGCCATTACTTGGTGTTAAAAATAAGAAGTCACGTTTTGAGTTTGGCAAAAGGCATTTCGGTGACTCTCAAAATGTATGGAGGAAGGTGCTCTGGTCAGATGAGACTGAAATTGAACTTTTCGGCCACCAAGGAAAATGCTATGTCTGGCGCAAACCCAATACATCCCATCACCCCAAGAACACCATTGCCATAGTGAAACATGGTGGTGGCAGCATCATGCTGTGGGGGGTTCACCTTCCATCAAGACAATGACCCAAAGCACACTGCTAAAGCAACACTCGAGTGGTTTAAGGGGAAACATTTAAATGTGTTGGAATGGCCTAGTCAAAGTCCAGACCTCAATCCAATTGAGAATCTGTGGTCAGACTTGAAGATTGCTGTTCACAAGCGAAAACCATCCAACATGAAGGCGCTGAAGCAGTTTTGCCTTAAGGAATGGGCAAAAATTACAGTGGCAAGATGCGGCAAGCCCAGAGAGACCCATCCAAAGCGACTTGCAGCTGTAATTGCCGTGAAAGGTGGCTCTACAAAGAACTGACTTTAGGGGGTTGAACAGTTATGCATGCTGAAGTTTTCTGTTATTTTGTCCTATTTGTTGTTTTCTTCACAATAAAAAAAATACATCTTCAAAGTTGTAGGCATGCTCTGTAAATGAAATGGTGCAAACTCTCAAACAATCAAATTTAATTCCAGGTTGTGAGGCAAAAAATGCCAAGGGGGTGAACACTTTTGCAGGCCACTGTATATAGCTTATATATTTTCTATGCATTGGCTGGCTCTTGATATATTCATAGGCATGCTGTCCAGTGTCTGCTGAAGGTGCTGAAGTTATTGCTCTAAAAGTCATTTAGAAGTAGTGGAATTCATTGTAGAAACACAGTGTGCATACAGGTGGTGGTTCAGATTCAGTTCTACGGATAGAACTACAATACTACACATGATTTGAGTCAAACTAAAGGCATTAAAAGCATACACACACACACACACACACACACACACACACACACACACACACACACACACACACACACACACATATATATACA
>JBBIGA010114718.1:0-10514 GCA_037576975.1 Alestes dentex | reverse complement strand
ACACACATACATATATACCCATACAAACACACACACATACATATATACCCATACAAACATACACACACACATACATATATACCCATACCAACATACACACATACATATATACCCATACAAACATACACACACATACATATATACCCATACAAACATATACACACATACATATATACCCATACAAACATATACACACATACATATATACCCATACAAACATATACACACATATATATATACCCATACAAACATACACACACATACATATATACCCATACCAACATACACACATACATATATACCCATACAAACATACACAAAAGCACACACACACACACACACACACACACACACATATATATATATATTTATACATTCTTATATATGTATGCATACACACATGTATGTGTGTGTGGGTATGTATGACTTAGTAAGTATATATATATATACACACACACACACACACACACACATATTTCCCATGTGCATGATATCCAGTTTAACTGATTGATTGATTATTAGATTGATAGATAGATAAAAAGACAGACAAATAGATAAAGATGCATCACCCTTGAAAATACAATGTAAAAAGGCCGGAAGCTGAGTATTGGCCAGTAATGACACAGATGTGATATCTATCATCGGCCAAAACAACATTAACACAATGATGGTTATGGAAATATCATAATAAAATACATTCAAAGGAACCAAAAGGACAACGAATTTACCATTACTAAGCAGATATCACAATTTCCGTAAAAGCGGCAAAACAAATTGCCGGAGTGGAAATAACTGCCTACGCTGTGAAAGTACACTAAAGAATTTGCGACAGACAACACAACTAGGAAAAATGTTTGTAACGAATTTCCGGCAGAAACAAGTCCTTGCTTTTGGCAGAAACCATTTTTCTATGATTCGTTTCCGGGAAAAGAGCGTCACCCCACAAACTGGCTCACTACCGCACAGCGATGGTGACGGGTGTGTTCACACCCAAAGATAAATAAAGCAAACAGCACATTTCCAGCCAACATTACTTTTGGCGGATACCACTTCTGATCTGTGTGCTCATTTCCGATAAAAGTGCATTATCCCTGAAAACTATTCCTACACGTTTATAAAAAAAAAAATCAGAATTTGCCTGCTGCTGCATTATCATTTTCTATTATTTTTCATTCATTTCAGTTCTGAGTACAGAAACGTCTGATCTTTTCTACTTCTTTACTTGATTTTTAATGTAGCCTTTATATTTCGTATTGTTCTCTGTTTGTTGTAACATAAGCGATTTCCTGAGAAATCAGACGCGCTCAGAAAAACCAAGGGAACAATAAAGGTGCGAATCAAACTTTTGTGATAAATTTCCCTTTGATACGAGTCATCATTGTTGGTAGACACCTTTGCTTTATTATTCGTTCATTTCCGATAAAAAGTGCATCACCCCTGAGAACGGGCGAATGCCAGTGTGGTTATGATTATGGAAATGTCATAATAAATCACACGGTACATAAGGAAGGTACGTCTGCGGTTCACACCACCACGGGAAGAGCAAATACCACTCAATATTGGGCTCGGGGCTCTGCAGATGTGAGGTGTGTGGAAAACAATAGCTGAAAGCTGAGAAACCCGGCTCTCGCTCTGACTCACACTCTCAGCACATTCAGCCTCCATCCTCAACTCTAACCACAGTTAGTCACACTCGGCGCCACGGCCAGCGCGTGACACCAGCGCAGCGCTGCGCCGCCTGTTTCGTTTCTCTAGAAAGCGATAAGGGACGTTTTGCTGACCTAAGACCAGCGTTAGGAGCTAAAAAGGTGTCGGTGTGTTTTTAAGAGGAGGGTAATTCCTTCACATTTACATTTCACTGGCACTGTGTGATGTATTGAGCCCAACATTCCACTGAAAATATGAAAATACTTCAATCACAATAAAAAATAACCCCAATAATAACAGTGCTGCTGTAACACCAAACACTATGCTGTATAATATACATCTTAGTCCTAAATCTATTAACTTTAATCCAGGCACTTATTCAGTGCATATTACATCATATTATGGCTCACTGTGTGGTTGCAATCTCAATTTTACTACAACACTGATCTCTGATGATGTGTTTTAGCCAACAGGGTATTTCTTACTTCTCTACTCTCTGCAAGGGGCCAAACTTTACATATGACACATTTCTGTTCATTTTTGAAACACAACACATTAAATGTGCCATCACCTTTACACAGGCTGGTTTAATTGTTCCCCAATATGTTCAATTCTGAAAATAAACAGTGCAATAAAATGTCCAAACATGTGTCTCTGTAGTGGATTAATAATTATTTACACTTGCAAAGCCATATCATTTGACCAGGGATGCCAAAACTTTTGCACTTTTATGTTGGTGTGTTTTTAAGAGGAGGGCAATTCCCTCACATTTGCATTTCGCTGGGCGCGTGTGATTTATTGAGCACAACATTCCAATATAATAATAATAAAAGTAACCACAGTAAAAACAGTGCTAACACTGAACACTATGCAGTATAATATACATCTTGGACCTGAATCATAATCTATTGACGTTAATCCAGACACTGATTCAGCGCATATTAAATCAAATTATTGCTCATTTTCTGAATTCCACCATGACCACCCCCACAACACTGATCTCTGATGATGTCTAACCAGGTTTTTCTAACACACTAGCAGCTTCTTTCTGAGGATAATATACAGTCGCGTGCAATAAATGACATTTTATAAGTGAAATGAACTTATCTACTCTCTACAAGGGGCCAAACTTTAAATACGACACACTGGAAAACAACATAATGCATTAAATGTGCCATAACTTTTGCACAGGCCGGTTTATTTTTTTTTACCAATATGTTGAACTTTGCGAATAAAGAGTAACTGTGTCTTAAAAAGTGCAGAATTGTGTCTCTGCAGATGATTGGTCCTTATTTACACTTACACAATCATATCGTATTTGACCAAAACTTTTGCACTTTTGTGTCCAACTGACTGTACATTGGTCTAACTCTCCTAATAGACTTGCTTACGTGGTTTCTGACAAAGTATGACAGTATGGACTGAAGTGTGGACACAGTTCAGGCTATGAATTACCTGCTACTATTTTCCGTGTTCTTAAGTCCATGTTTCTAGACAACAGTGAGTCGTACACTATCAGAAACCACATAAGCAAGTCTGTCAGAGATTACTGAACACCTGAAACTTTGAGGAAAGCATGTGATGATGTTATCCTGCAGTTAGCATCATGTTAATTAACGTGGCATACTGTTAGCTAAATTAGCATCATAGCTCCAATGCTAGAAGTATACAAAGAAGCTTCAGACACCAGACATTCTTCATTCAGGAGGGAGAAGAGGCTCAGACGTACCACTGAGAGTGAGTTGGTGATGAGGTTCGAGTCCTGGCCCACCATGCTGGGGACGGACATGGACAGCTCGACCGGCTGCAGGTGGAAGGGGTGCAGACCACTCTGAGAGACAGGTGGGCACAGGGGGTGGTACGGCGAATCCGTCTCGGGCAGGTGAGCCAGAACATGCTCGGGCAGGGTCGGGGGGGTTATGGGTGGGATGTTAAAATCCTCATCTCCAAGACCAGGTACTGGATAGGACTGGATAGGAACAGAAAAACACAGAGAGAAAAAATAGCATGAGGACAAGCAAACACCTTATTCAGGGCCAGTGTCATGGAAAAACTCATTTCCCTTATTTTTCTCAAATAAAACTGTTTAATTAGTACACAAACATTGTTAAAGTTTCAAAACATACCATTTACTCCCCAGTCTATACACTGTAACTAACACTTTATTTCAAAAGGGGAAAACAATTTATTTTTTCTCTTTTTTTTTCCAAATAAAATAGTTACATTAGTACACAAACATTGTCACTGCAGCAGAACAAAGTAATGGCAATTACTCCCAGTCCAAATAACTAAACTGCAAATACTGCTCATTGCTTTTGTGATGTCACAAAATCCAACACATTTACATATATCCGCCTTTTCTGCCTACATCAGTTTAGCCCCACCCATTCATGCTGGGGTTACAGGGAAATCTGGACTTCTTTCAGAACAAGACACAACATCTGGTCAGCCAATTAGAACAGAGCTCATGCATATATTTCAGAAATGGTACAGAAGATCATACAGACAATCAAAAATAGGTCCCATGGGAATACAATACAATAAACAAAAATGAAGGTAATGGGCCCTTTAATATTTAAGCTACAGCTGTCCATGATCAGCCATGGACTTCAGCAGTCTGAGCATTTGTAGCTGAAATGAAGTGTGACTGAAGAGCACATCAGCAACTCATTAATTCATTAGAGTCAGAGGTGTTGGGATCTTGAACCATTTTACATACAGTTTTGATGTAAAACTGTAGTGCATTTCATCGAAAGCCAGAGTTGTTCGTATAAACAAGTATAAAGCCCGGTTTATGGCATATGAGATCAAACTGCGTGTAGAACCACAAAAGAAGTGTTTATGGGATCCAGAACCGACTGCAGATGGGAGGATGTGATGATTATAACTGATGGAGTGCACAATATCACACAAAAGCACTGAGCAGTGACTCTACATATATGAAACCCGGCTCGGTGTGGGACGGCCAGGCACATTTGGCCGTTTGACGCTATAAAAGAAAAGAGAGGGGCTGTAAAATCTTTCTTTACTGTGGTCTCTCTGACACACAGATGAGTCCTTTGATGTTTAATACGTTCTGCAGAACAGAACGGTTTCAAGTTCAAAAATAAGCTGTGATCTGAAATGAGTTACAGCTCCGTCAGAACACAGGAACACGGAGTAAAACCCGTCCGGCCGAGCCATTTACGATCAGGGGATAAAATTAAGAGCAAAATAGTTGAATCGGTCTCTCTGCATCACCACAAAGGAGAGCTTTTAGTGTGTTTCGCTCTAATCGAGGCAGATTTCACTCTTTGGCTGTGAAGTTCGCCTTGGCTGTAGATTCAGCCTTTTTAAAAATTATATATATATATATATATATGGAAAAAAAAAGCTCGCTGTCCTCTCCCAGCTCCTCTGGCCCCTGTCAGTTTACAGTGTGATGAAAAAGATGTAGAGCAGATAAGGAGATGAAAGCGGTGTATAAAACCCCGTCGAATTCATGAATTATTCCGTAAACAGTCCCTCCGAGTGGAAAACGGCAGGAAAAAAATAATAAAATAAAATAAAATATACACAGATATCAGCAGAAATGCAACGAAAGAGCCAGCTCACGCTCTGAAGTACGGAGTTTATGGGGGGGGGGGCATTACACCCCACCTCTCCACCCCCCTTTAATCTCAGCCTGAACACGAGCATAACTAACAGCATAAACAAGACTCATATCATTAATAAAAACATCAAAGGAGTTTTCATTTGCTAGTATAACCTGAAAAAAATACAAATAATTACAAGTTTTAATAAAAGGGGAGAAGCAATAAAAGTCAAAAAATGAAAAAAAAAAGCTAAACAAAGCTACTTTTAAGCAACCTTGAATTATCTTCAATACAAATAAGTAAAAACTATCTACTTATGTTTGAGAATATGAGTTTTAATGTGAGAAGAAATGGTGAAAAGGACACTGATCTTTAATACAATTTATAATTAAAATTGTTGTGGAAAAGCAAGAACGTAATTAATTAAGAATAACATTTACTTGTTTGTATTGAGAATTTTAATAAAAGAATCAAAAGAAA
Source organism: Alestes dentex (assembly GCA_037576975.1). Lineage (NCBI taxonomy): Eukaryota > Metazoa > Chordata > Actinopteri > Characiformes > Alestidae > Alestes > Alestes dentex. The sequence continues at coordinate 4,812 of JBBIGA010114718.1, read as the reverse complement.
CACTACTACTACTACTAATAATGATGATAATAAAAATCATCATCATGGTTATGAATTCAGTAGAAGGAGAAAAATCAAGAAGGCTACGTGTTACTGTTTGCGACAGTTGCGAGTCTTTGTGTGTTTTAATGAGGAGGAAAGAACAAGCAGGAAAAAGAAAAAAGGAAATGTGAAAAATGAAATATGAGATGATTCTAATGAAGCCCCCCCCCCTGGTTCTGCTGCTTTATTAGCTCTAATCTATAGCTTTTATTTGCGGTGAGCTAAATGAAGCTGTCAGGCAGCCAGCTCCAGGCAATTAGGTACGAAAGCGCTTCCAAATCCAAACTCAACTCAAATAACGCTCCAACTGTTACTTTTAAGGATTGCAATAATCGATTTAATGAGCTTCCTACTTCTGCCTCTAAAAGCCAATGTATCACACTCATTTGCATATTTGATTGTGTTGTGCCTCACAGATGTCGGCGTCGGCATTGGGGGAAATATGTTGGCATAATTCATACAGTGAGGTCCTTAGAGGAACGTTTTTACTGCCAAATTATGAAAAAAGAAATAAATAAACTCCACAAGACAAGGCCAGTATCAGCGGTGGGCCGCACTAAAGTCCCTAACGGCTAATAATTTACTTCTTTTCAGACGGCACGCGATGGCTTTATTCAAGAGAAACAGAAAAAAGTACGGGGAGGAAAAATGTGCACAAAAACCTTTTTCACCAAAAAGGTCAGGACTAATCTGACTCATTAATCTCCTTCCGTGATAACAAAGACAGCGAAAGTAAACATTTAGCCAAAAGAGAGCAGAGACAGTGATGGAACAGTGGAGTCTGACCTGAAAGTGTGGGCAGTATTACAAGAGACAGCAGGACATCACTGTTTCCAGCACTGACTCTCAAACCTTAAGAGTGGCATAGTGCAGCACCACCCTTTTGGCACTTTTTTAATGTTTTAAAGGAACAGTCTGGCAAAGAAATCAAATGTACACATTGTTCCGCTAAGCCCAGATGTCACTGACTTCCTGAGACATGCTTAGAGTCCCAGTTTCTGCTTCTTTAGTCTAGAACTGCAGTTACGACGCTAACACTAGAAGTCAATAGTCACCCAAATGTGTTCTGTAAAAACATACGTAAAACTTCTCTTGACATGTGGATGTGGTCTAAGACAGTACGACGAATGTGTAAGAATAAGTGTGAAAATCATACGTGAACACACTACAGCACACAGCGTGAACAGCGCGACATTCTTCTCTGTATTTAACCCAATCACCTTGCACCCAGGGAGCAGTGTGTGGGGACAGTATCTTGTTCACCTGAGTGGTGTCACTGGAAGTCCTGAGATTCAAACCTACGACATTTGCAGCTTTTAGCAGACGCTTTTATCCAAACGCGACTTTAATTCCCTAACTACAGGGGGCAGTCTTCTTGGAGCAACTTGGTGTTAAGGGTCTTGCTCAGGAACCCAGTGGTGGTGTGCTGAAGGTAGGATTCGAACCATGACCTTGTGGTCCAGAGGCAAATATCCCACCCACTAGGCCACCACCACCCTTCTGCTAACTGAGGCAACCCCCTAACTACCGGGCCAGCAGCCGCCCCATAAGGTCACATCAAGACACGATCTCCGCTTATATGTATATGTGGCCTTCTTCGTATTAATAAGCGTTATTAGATTTGTGCTGTTTGAAATGTAAGACAGGTAAAAAGAAATTCAGAAAACTCAAACTTTAGAAGGACTGGACAGTCCCTCAGGGTGACGTCACTCAGACTGGGCGGTAAATCTCCCAGTGCGGACGATTGCCTGTCAGATAGCACAAGGGTAATGGAGCTGGTGGGAGATAAACGGCAAATGAAGAAGAAGCTGCTTTAAATTTACTGCCAATTACTGCCAATGACCATGCTGGCTTCAGAGGCAGCGGCTGCAGGCTAAAAACACAGCCAGCGGTCCATCTTCAGCCGGGAGGAGGACACCAGAGAGACAGAAGAATGCTTTCCTGTCTCATAGCTTTAACTTGAGCGGTCATGATAATACAATTTAACCCCAATTTGGTAGAAAAAATATTCAAGTAATATGCACCAATCAGCCATAACATTAAAACCACCCGTCTAATACTGTGTAGTTTCCCAAAACAGCTCGGACCCATCGAGGCATGGATTCCACAAGACCTGTGAAGGTCTGTGGTTCTGCACCAAGACGTTACAGCAGATCCCTCAGGTGCTGTAGGTTGTGAGGTGGGCCTGAACGGATCAGACTGGATTGTTCACCACATCCCACAGACTCTTGATTGGATTGAGATGTCTGGAATTTAGAGGCCAAGTCAACAACACCTTGGACTCTTTGTCATATTCCTCAAATTGCTCCTGAACAGAGTTTACAGTGTGAAATTGTGGTCTGAATGTGATGTAAGAGATCAGATCTCAATGTGTCTTGGGTGTGTTCACACCTGTACTCAGATCTGTTCACTTGTGATCGGATCACACAAAACACATGTCCTGCCTCCAATAATCAACTTCAAGAACAGGCTATTTACTCACTGCCTAATATACAGTACTATGCAAAGTCTTAGACACCTGTAAAACTGTTTAAAGCCATTTTTCTCAGTGTAGGATAAAGTGTCTTCCTGCAAAGTTAACATCAGAATAAATGCAAACAAACAAGAAAGCAGTAAAACAGTATCAAGATTGTTTTTGTTTTTTTTTGATATTGTGTGAGCTGGTGAGGAGAACACAGGTTCGGTTCCAGATTCCTCCTCGGTTCCTCCAGCCGTTGTTTGGATTGTGAAACTCCATCAGCAGCTCCTGATTTAATTTAACGAAGGACTGATTGAGTCAAACAAGGTTTCTGATGAAACTACAGTAATACTGGACTTCCACAAGAAACACACTGACATACTGAACATAAAATCACTATTTACTGTAGGATGGTATTTGTATGTATTCTTTTTAGGTTTATTTAGTAGATTTAGTACGATTAATGTGAAAAAAGACTGTTCCAAAAAGTCTTATTTTCGCAGGTGCCTGAGACTTTTGCACAGTACTGTCTCTTACCTCTTGACAGGTGTCACTATAAAGAGCTAATCAGTGTTGTTCCCTTCACCTGTCAGTGCATTTAATGTGTGGCTGATAGCTGCATATACTGTGCATAAATATACACAATCTGTTGTTATACCATGGCACTTTGAGCTACATGTCGGAGTCAAATACACCCACAACATTTTTTTAACACAGAACATGAGCAGCGTGGATTTGTGCCAGAAGCGCAACAGTAAATCGTCGCCATACAGCCAAACAGCTCCATATATGTAAGTTCCCCCAGTTCGTCCCCCAGGTGTCAGACGTCATGCTGAGCTTTGTTTGGTGTTCCTGTGTAACGTAGAACCAAAGTTACCACTACATTACCAACTATAACACTCCTGAGATTTTGTATCTCCATTTTCTGCATTTTATTGTTTTAACATAAAACAGAAATGCATTTAAAAACCAGAAATGGTAAAAAAAAAAACCCTCCACTGTAAGATTTCCTTTGTCTGGGATACAAGGTTTTGTTCCATCAGTGACGATGTGTAAAATCATGACTTAAAACTACTGATAATGTAAACAAATCAGAAACCATAAGTGCTGTAATCTGCCGAGCCCCGCGCGTCCGCCTGAGCACAAACAGAAATGGAAGCTTCTCGAAAGGAATAATCAGACTCTGATTGGCTGCGGATTCTTCAGCGGCTCTACAGGTGAACCGAAGGTTACAGTGACACGGTACACAATTACACACAATTACACACAATTACACACAATTACACACAATTACACCCCTAAAGAAAGCAGGAGCAACACAGAACACAGGCCAGACATGATGCACTTCTGAACAATGAAGATTTCAGGCAAAACGCTAAACACTAAATGCTGCAGTTGTTAACCGTAATCACCGGCCTGCTTACTTCAAAGTCAAACAGAAAGAGAAAAGGGGGCGGGGGGGGTGAAGGGGAGAGACGAAAGAAAGGGGAAAGGGGGGCAAGAGAGGGAGAGAAATGAGAGAAAGAGGGGAGAGAAAAAAGAGTGTGAGAGAGAGAAAAAGAGAGAGAGATGAAGACAGAGAGGTAGAGAGAAAAAAGAAAGAAAGAGAGAGAGGGTGAAAAGGAGGCGAGTGGAGAAATAGAGGAAAGAGAGAGTGAGAGAGAGAGAAAGAGGGAGAAAATGAGAGAAAGAGGAGGGGGAGGGAGAAAGAGAGAGAAGGAGAAGTAGAGAGAAAAAAGAGAAAGAGTGTGAGAGAGTGGAGGAGAGGGAGAGAGATGAAGAGAAAGATGAGAAGAGAGAGGGAGAGAGAAAGAAAGAAAAGAGAAGGGTTGAGGAGGAGAAAAAGAGAACAGAGAGAGAAAAGAGAGAGGGGAGGTATCTATCTATATATCTCTATCTAGATAGATAGAGAGCGAGAGAAAGAGAGAGAGATAATATAGAATTAATTCAGTGAGTGAAGTTAAATAAGTATTAATGTACAATCACTGTTTTGAATGTATTTTCTTTGAAAACAGAACATTGCGAGCTCGTCAGACTGGAGAAGTGAGTGATATCCTATTTTTAAGAGAATCAACAGTTTTTTGGTGAATATAAAGGTTGTCTGTGTCTGAGCCAGCGAACCCCTTTCTGAGGCTCCAGTGTTTCTGAGATGCCAGAAACATGAGAAACCTGTATATTTTACTGTGGGACATGTTAGTGTCAGTGTGTGTGTGTGTGTGTGTGTGTGTATGTGTGTTGTAGCTGGCTTTCTCTGGCCTCTCTGGCGCACACACACACACACACACACACCACTTCATCTTGCTACCGTGTTA
>JBBIGA010114687.1:0-10516 GCA_037576975.1 Alestes dentex | reverse complement strand
ATATACACACACACACACACATATATGTATATATATATATATATATACACACACACACACAGTCAATTGCTCTTTAAAAGGAGAACTAAAAACACCTGCCATTTAGGTGGCATTCATCACATTTAATCAAACACACATATGCACACACAAGAGGAGAGAATCTGAAAGCATTTTCTTCTATATCTCATGCACAGTAATATACAAACATCATATAATCCATGCGCATAAGCAAACCCTCATTACTGAATAGATAGATGCTTTATTGTCATTGTGTCAGTACAACAAGATGAATATGCAGATTACACAGCGGTAGCTAATTTAAGCGATTAATGCCAGTGAATAAGGAATTAGTATTTTAGCTCCATTACATCAGCCAACTGCTTACAGAAAGTGGATTACAAACACTTGCATCTTGGGAGTCTTTAAAAAAGTTGGCCAAGAAATAAAAGGTCTTTGGCTGTGTTTTAATTAGGCCTCCAGACTTTGACCTAAAAATTTAAACCCATCATGAAAGGCTGAGCTTATTTGTACTCACAACTGAGGCAGAATGCATAAATGACATGACGGGCTACATTCTGTGCTTTTCAACATGGCGGCGTGCCAAGTCACAGTGGCCACTCTGGGTCCAACACTTTGGTGCACATGTGTTTTTCTTTCACCCAGACCTTCATTAAAATGGGCATCCGAACAGCTGGTACGCATGTCTACAACCACAAGACCCTGCTCCAGATAAGAAAAGAGCGAGTAACTTACCTCGAAGATGGGCCGCTGCTGAAACTCTGAGATCTGGACTTGCTATGCGGACCGGGCCCTCAGACCACAGCGTCACCTGATGCTGCCGGCTGGGTGAGGAGACATTGCAAGAAGTGCGCAAAGAAGCGGAAGCACGGCAAGTGTGCAGGGGTCCATGTGAGACTAAAAGCTAACGCTATCTGGCCAACAATCCCATCCTTCTTTCTCACAAATGTTTGCTCCCTGGACAATAAACTGGACTACATCCGACTTCAGCGAACTACCCAGCGTGAGATCAGAGATTACTGTGTTTTTGTTTTTACAGAGCCTTGGCTCAGCACCAGCATTCTGGCCACAGCTACGCAAATTACTACTGTGTGTTTACATAAACACAGACTGGCGTGTGAACGTTGTGCTGATCTCGAGCTACTGCTCACCCCTGCTGGATTTTTATCTACCATGGGAATTCACAGTATTCTCATAATTGCGGTGTACATCCCACCCAGCGCTAATGCAAACTCTGATCATGTGTCCATCATGCTGCTCCCAGGCTACAGACAGTTCGTCAGACATGCCAAGCCTGTTCAAAAGCAGACAAAGATCTGCCCTCCAGGTGCCATCTCTGCTCTTCAGGACTGTTTTGAGCACAGACATGTTTGGGAGGCTGCAACCTACGGTGGCTCTACCAACCTGGAGGAGTACACGACGTCAGTCTATGTGTGGTTTGAAACCCAATCCGACATGGCAGTGAAGAAGACCACCCCACTTCCCAACAACCGGACATTGTGTCTCACTATGGCACAATCTGCTTACAGTCAACCTGTGGAAAACTGTTGGACCAAACAACATTCCTGGTTGTGTGCTCAGAGGATGTGCAGACCAGCTAGCAGAGGTTCTCACAGACAACTTCACTGTCATTCCAACCTGCTTCAAAACCACCACCATCATCCCCGTGCCAAGTCATCAGTGTCCTGCCTCAATGACTATCATCCTGTCACACTCACACCCATCATCATGAGGTGCTTTGAGAGGCTCGTCATGAGATATATCAAATCACAAGAGCCCCCTCACTGGACCCCTGCAGTTTGCATACCGTCCCAACCGTTCTACAGATAATGCCATCACCACCACCCGACACCTGTCCCTTACCCATCTGGACAAAAATGCTTTTCATAGACTTCAGTTCAGCATTCAACACCATCATTCCTCAGTATCTGATTGGGAATCTCAGACTGTTTGGGCCTAAACACCTCCTTCTCCTCAGTCTCTGCAGGGAGTAGAGACACTGATGGGCTTTCTTGGTGATGGAGCTTGTGTTGAGGGTCCATGTGAGGTTCTTCGTGATGTGGAGCCACCAGCATTGCGGATTACTCCACTCACCCCTCACACACTCTCTTCTCCCTCCTCTTATCTGGCAAAAGGTTCCATACAACTACTCAGACTTTAATTACCTGTGTAAATACACATCTATTTATTACACTGCACATTCTCTGGCCTGTTGCTGCTATATTTGCACAATCATTTTTATATTTATTGCTGTTTAACTATGCTCTACATTTCTTGCACATGTAACCTCTTCTGCATTTTTGCACACACAACTCTCTGCAGCTAGAATACAGTATCTATTAAAATACTCCAGACTGTAGCTATTGTTGATTGCACTGGCTGTTGTCTTGTCTTGTCTAATTGTATTGTTGCACTTGAGTTTTTCTTGCACACTCTTTTGTCCTATCTGCACTTGTGATGCAGACAGTTTTGTGATGTTCTGTTTTGTTCTGTTCTGTTTTGTTCTGTTCTGTTGCACGATGCTTCCTAGAGGCACGTTGTTCCATTTCACTGTGTGCTGTGTGCATATGGCTGAAATGACACTAAAAACCTACTTGACTTGATTCAAAACCATCATCTCAGTGTAAAAAGTAATCATACTGCACTGAGGAACACATTTCATAGAAAACAAATTTTCCTCACTTTTGTGAAAGCTTGACGTAATATGCAAACACTGGTAAATTTTTAAAACATACCATTGACTGCTCAGTCTGTGTATATAGTCCATATAGTGAATTCAAAAACAGCATGTGTCAAATTCACTGTTTTTGTGATTTCACTAAAACTAATGCACGTACATAGTGTACAAAGCCACGACAGTCATTTCAGCTCAGACAGCTTTTCATAATGTGAATTTTAGCAGGTAACGTGAATTTGCATGACTTACCAGTGTTATCTCTGGAGCTGAAAAAACATACTCCAAATATGGGTAAAATTTGAGAATCCAAATTAGTCAGAATCAAACTGAACCATTGCATGGTAATGTACATTATTAGTATTTATTATATACAAAACCCATGAGATGAATGTACTGAAATGTATGCTTTTGTGTGTATTTCTCTTGTTTTTTCTCAGGGCATTCTGAGGACCTTTCCTGAAAGATAAATATAGCACATGAGCTGATCCTGTGATTATCTTCTGGGTGGCTAATCCTCAGGGGTCCAGGCACCCTTCCAGCCCTGCTCTTCCACATTACCTCACCACCCCACCACCTCCTGACTCAGTCCTTCAGACACAAAATCACTGGCCCTTAAACTGTGAAAACTTCCACCCAAAAAAGGTATAGAGAATCCACCCAACCCCCTAAAAATGCACTGCCCCCTGACACTGCTCTGTTCTACTAGAATGTTTTCACACCTCAAGAAGCAAAGGGGCAGAAAGTGGTTGCGTTTCAGGAATCCCGCTCAATATCACTGGATTAAGCGCCTAGACCCCTGTCTGTGTCTTTCTTTGCTCTCTGCTCAAGCTCCTCCAAATCCCTAAATCAGGACCTAGCTCAGCCCCCCAGGTCCACAAACGCACACAATCAAACATACAAAACTTTTAATCCTCTGTGAGCTCATCATTCCTTTTCCCCAATCAAACCACAAAAAGCAGCCCAAAATGAAAGAATAGAAAATTATTCTACTCTAAGAATTACTTTAGCGCTCACCACTGATTCTTAAAGGTGCACAATTACACCAAATAGTCATCCTTCTCTAAGAGGTTGGCAGGAAGTCTCTATAGACCACGTGTTTGACTAAGTAATTATCATGAAACAATGGATTTTTTCACTTGTTTTTGCTTAGAATTAGTGTTGAAAAAGTATTTTCATGAAATTGAAAAGTTTTCCCTGCTTTAGTGCAACCAAGCTGCACTGCAGATTCAAGAGTTTCACACATAAATAGAAGTCAAACTGTAATTTTTTTTTGTCAAGCAGATGGCAACTGGTCAATATGGCCAAAATCTAAAACCACCATATGTCTAAAAAACACCATTTAAAAAACCTTTTTGTCATCTTTTTTTTCTGAGCATAATAGTTATTGTGCTGTTCATACAGTTATACATTGACTGTTGCTGTTTACAGTCTCTTTATAATAGATCTAAATATGTGATACATACAAGCAGTTTTTGGTGTTGAGAGGAACAGATGATGTCCACAATATACTCACAATATGATGTCATTCATCTTATTTGTGGCCACTAATTATAATTTGTGCTCATATCTCAAAAAGTTGTGAGGTATGCTGATAAGGATATTGCTTCGCAACAAAGCGCTCCATTCATTCAACGGCTTGTGTTTATTATGGCTATTTATGAGGATCGTTAGACCTCCCCCTTTTTGTTTATACTGAAGAGCACTTTTTAGCAGTTCAGGAAAACAGTACTGCATGGATAGGAGAACAGGACTGTTTATTCGGTGGAGGGACAGATGAACAGACTGTGAGAGGCTTGTTTGGCAGGTCTGCAAGGCTGCAGGGTAAGACCAAGCTTTCTCCTTGGGGAGTGTGTACTTGTACATTTTCATGTCCACACTCTGTAAGAAAACCAGAGACAAATAGGGGTAAGATACAGTGTCAGGGCCAATTAAATTGTGTTTTTCTATTTCATTTTTTAAAACTGAAAGTAGTTACAGAATACACCTTATATACATTTAATGCACAGTTTGTGTTTATTTGCTGAATTTAACATGCTGGAAGAGTGATACCAGCTTAGAACCATTTCCACTGGAACCATTCAAGCCAAGAACCATTTTGAAACCTTCCTTTTTAAGAGTTTATACAAGACCCAATGTCCAAATATTGCATAAAACCAAATGTGAGAACATGTGTGTGAGAGAGAGAGAGAAAAAGAGAGAGAGAGAGAGAGAGAGAATTCACAGTGGTGACTAAGGTTACAAAATCTCCTTATTAGCACCACTGTGAGCTTTGAAGGTCTTGTCTCCAGCTTCAGGAGCTTCGCGGCCTTAAGGCTGCTTCTAGTATGTGAAGCCAGCTGTTAAAACACAAATGCCACCCATGTAGGCCATTCTTTCTTGTGTGAGTGACATACAAAGCTCAACTATGGTAGGTGTAGACGGCTTTTGCCAGTATACCAGCCATGGTTCCCATAAGAATTAGACTAAGTAGCAAGACTAACAAGAGAACTGGACCTAAAGATGCCAATATGTCATTGTGACAAATTACTTCACATTACACATTTCTAAGATTTCATTGCTCTTTAAAAGCTCATCTCAGTACTTCTAGAACACTACTATAAGCTTTTGATGAGTGGCCAACATTGATGTCAATGGGTTTTATTGGTATCACTTTTGGCATGAGAATAACACCATAACACAAATAATAATTAAGGGTGTAATATTAACCCTTTAATTGCTATCAATTAATAACAGAAAAAATCATGCAAAAAAAATTAACACTGATTAATCGCACCGTGTGAGTTTAAAACAGTTCTGGCCACCGGTGTTCTGTAAAATGAAGGACACAGGCGAGAACGCACTGCTTGGCCCTATGAGTTGAAAGTTTCCATTATAAAAACAGACAGATGGAACAGTTGATCGTTCTCTGCACTTTGTGCAATAAGTAATTTTTGTATCATCGGAGTACATCAGACCTAAAATATCACCTCAGCACAAAGGAGTTAACCCCGCAGTCCGAGCCAGAACAGCCAGATCCCAGTGCCAGCGGCCAGCCACACTGGACCAGACACTCAGACCCAAACTGAGTACGTCTACCTGTGACCCACTAACTTCCCAGCAAAATGGTCTCTGTTGCTGAGTTTTTTTTTAGAGGCCTTGTATGCTGGATGCCGGAACTCTTATATTAGAGGGTGACTACACTGGATGACTACTTCACTCATGTACGTTGTATTGGGTAAAAGCGTCTGCTAAATGCCGTAAACATACATTTTTGCTAAATGCCATAAACAGACATACACAATTCATTGTATGTAAACATATTACTTGACTTCTGTAAAACAATTAAAATGTGCAGAAGCGTATTCTCCATAAAGAATGTCTATTTATTTTCACTTTGAAAATTAATAATGCTTGTAATTTAAGTTCAGGCATCCAAACTTCTGTAAACATTTGATGAGTGAAGTGTCACTGAAGAGAAAAAAACAAAACACATAAATTCTAATCTGACTTCTCTCAGTCTGGCTACAATTCCACATATCATATGTAACTGGTCTAGAAGCACACATGAAAGCATGCCACATCTGGTTTGAAAAGACCTCATTAATTGTATTAACAATGCTGTGAGAAAATATATAGGCATCTTATATAGGCATAAGCCCTAGTAATACTAATACTAATAGTAATAATAAAAGTAGTGGTGGTTGTATAATAATAAGAAGAGGAAAAAGAAGAAGAATAGTAATACAATCTATCTATAGTAATAATGTCTATCTATCTATCTATCCATCTATCTATCTATCTAAGAGCATGTGCGACCAGGGGTGGGAGGTTGTGGTCGTTTATGCAGGGCCCTATAGCCGCAAAGCCTGACATGACTGGTCCCCAGGACAAACAAGTTTGAGAAATGGTGCCCTATAGTACTTAACTATATCATCCTTCTCATTCTTTTTTATTTTGTGATTTCCCTATTGTAGACAAAATGTATTCAAGTGAACTATAAAGGAACTTCTTGATTTTTTATGAACTATTCCTTAAACAAGGAGCTAAATTTTTATTCCTGAAACTGGCATGATGTAATGGTGATGTTTCTCCAAAAACAACCTTTCCCATGCTAATTACTATCTCTGATTTATTTTCTTAAGATATTTTACAGGGATCTTCAGGCAGTAGTCTGTTTATTTTGCAGCCTCACAGCTTCCAAAATTGCAGACTTGGCAGAGTGTACTGTACCTCCAACTGATGTAGCTCACTAACACACCCAATTCAAACACACCCCTGCTTTCTCGTCTCCCACTACACTCCAGTCCCCAATGATCCGGGGGATGGTGGCAGACAAGAAAGGCCCATCCCACACAAAATAGCACATAACAACACACACAAATAAACACAATAACACACATAATCACAACAACACACATCTACCCCCTCTAATGTACCCAACACATATTAAACAGGCCAAACTGGCCACTTACTCCCAACTGCAAAGGCTCATGGGAGCCAGTCCTGCTGTGCCAGTCCCTACAGTATTTTCAAATATGATGTAATGTTTCCAAGAATACTAATGTCTGCCAGTGCCTCCACAGTGGGCTGTGGTGGCATACTAGGGGGCTGTTGACTATTTTGGGGTACATTATAAAGACAGTTAACCTAACATAACAAACTGAAAAATTAAACAACATATTTAGGTCAAGCTTCTTGATAAATATGGCAAAACTGACACAAGCCCGCCAGTTATTTCAACGACTAAGAGAGTAACTGGACAACAGCATTCATGAACATCTCCTCATCCTGAGTGTCCTGTTCTCTTCTTGTACTTTATTGCAAATACTTCAGGTGTTGTGCTCTTTAGCTTTTGAAATTCAATGATTATCGAATCCAAATGATTCAGTTATTCAAATAAGCAGATGTTTATGCTGTGTCCACAGATGCATACCTTTGTACCAACTGCTGGACAAGCATTATAAATCATTGGCTAAAATCCTATTCAGCCTAATGAGACCTCAGACCTAGTAATTGTACTTTAGAGTCACTACTGGAAATGCCTGTTAAATTTGGGAAAACTTTTACTTTAGAAAAAGCTGGTTAACTTAAGATTTTGGGTTATTTCTTACAATCAGTTACCAGAACAATAATCTATGTAAAAATGTTCAACAATTTAATATATAAAAATAAGTAACCTTGGTCAGTTTAAAATTTGAATTCTCTGAACTTCAAATAATAAGCTACAAATGTAAAAAACATTATTGTTCTTTTAATTTAAATTTAAACCTGTAATTTCTTAAAAACTTAAAAGAGAGATTCATTTTTACAGGTAAGTTGTTGCTAATAGGCTGGATTGTGTTGTTTTGTTATGAAACAATTTTTTAAATACAAAAACGTTTGCTATATAGGTAGGTTTTCTGCACAATTTCATACTGAACAAATAGTGCATGTTTTTCTTGTGGAAACCAGAGTTCTATATTATATATAAAACTTACATACATAGCTCATGAAATAAGAACTATGGGGCCATTTGAGAAGTACTCTGTGCTTAAGACAGAGTTAAAATGCTGAATTAAAATGAACTTTTAGTGGAGAGGCTGTTTCGCCTGTCAACTAGCTATATTGTACCCTCTTAGCTTGCCTAATTCTAGCTAAGAAAATAAGCTGTCAGCCATTCAACTGAAACAAAATGTCTGTTGTAAACATGCCTACCTGCCTTCTACAGTGTTTCTGGAGAGTGAGCCGGATATCACTTTTGTATTTATGACACATCGGTTGTCACCATATGTCGTTAATGTGTCTTCTATGTGAGGATTCTCAATAATTCCAATTTGCACAGTGCAAGTTGGATATACCTTTTGAGGACACTAGAGGATGCAAAATCTGGTCCAGTCAAGTTAAGCGGAGGGGTGCAATGTTGCGTGGCAAAATGTTATATATGAGGTGCATTCAAATAAGACACATTATACATGTTATACACATATTGTGATTAGTTAGATTTAGACTTGATAAGGAAGGTAAATATTGTCTGTTGAAATTTCAAAAATCTTATTCTGTGATGTGATTCTTCCACAATACAATAGAAATGGCTAATGTGTCTGAACTGAAGGCAGCTCTTGTTTTGCCTGGCCCGTTAAATTATTGAGCTGTCAGCCCCTCTCATTTATCCATCGCACTGCCACACAAGCACATGGTCATAAATTCTATCTGATTCAGTCTGAGGTTGAGCTGGCAGCACTTATAGAACTATGTGTAATAATGTCTGTCTGGTAGTACGTGTGTGAGGGCTGAGGAAGTGTGTACCAGCAGGAATGTCCATGACATGTTCCTTGTTCCAGGAATGTCCATGTTCAAATGTCCTTGTGTGTACTATAGTATAGTGGGAAGCTATTTACTTCCACTGTGACATTTTTTAACAGATGAATATATGGTATGAATTATTAAAATCTGAAAAAGTGTGATTAGCAGAATGCAGTTATTACTGTGTTGTAATGAGCAATTTTTGTTTTTCTTTTACTTATTACTTTTTTATTTATTAGTGCTTGAATGAATCGGTGCATGGCAATTTTTATATTAAAAAGCAATATTTCACTTCTGTTTTCACTATATTTTACCATAATGTGTGTGGTAAGAATGCTATGTTCCTCCACAGACAGGCTAATCATCCACCTCCACCTGTTTGGTCGGGAATACTCTGGCCTTCATTTATTTAAAACAAAGCCTGAACTAGGACTTGAGGTTTCTTGAAGCTGTGAGTATAAACATAATCATATTTTTCTTATGCTAAGCTGCAGGGATCTGGTCTGGTCTCAGACTTTGTCACTCGCAAACACAGCTTCCCTACACGAGTGTGCATCCTGCTTTTACATGTTGGCCAATTAAGCTGCTTCTTGCCTGGGAAACAACAGGATTACCCTTTAACCAACAGCAGGCTTACACTGCAGACAAAAATGGCGGCTGCGGTAAGCCCAAGTAGTTTACGGTGCAACAGGAGAAGGCTGCCTTAAGACACTGAACAAAAAAAATTTCAGAGTAATACAACAGTGGCAGCAGGCGCAAAGGCCCACAAAGTTATTCAGGGTCATTCTGAACAAGTGGATTTCTTATACTGAGCCTTGTATGTAAATCTGATCACAGAGAATAGGTTACCACTACAGCCACTGCTGTGCAGCCTGATAATAACACTAGGGAGGCAGCGGAGAGAGAAACTGAGGTTTTAACAGCCGAGGAGAGTCAGGCACAGCTAATAGCTGGCCTGAAGGAGTGGATTTGGTGCCAATCTCTTAGAGGAGGCATAACAGCTTCTCTAGACAGCTAGGTAGGGTGGTTGGACGAGGAGAGATGGACTAATAGTGGATCAAAGCACAGTCAGATCTTTCTCTATAATAAACCAAGTTTATTATAAATAAGCCTGCTATAAAAACTACAATGAATTTGACCTTACCCTAAAAACAAGAGAAGCAAGCAACTAAGGTTGCTTAGTTTGTTTACACTGTGGCATGACAATCAGTCAGACGACCTGAATGTAAATAAACTTTACCAATACTAGTTTTTTTAGTTTGTGTCATTGTGTCATCAAAATCGAATAATATAAATCATAAACTTTGGTATAGTTGTAACAGTACACTCACTTGTGCTATGCCGTGAGATATTGGCAAAAGTATGCTGATCTACAACTGGGGCAACCCAGTGCCAATTTCACACCATTTAGCACTCCCTCTTGGGTATTATTGCCAAACTATAGACTGGTTTTCACAGGCTCTCGGTCTAAATCTGTCCCTTAGCACTTCTTCTTTCTCTTTCGGCTTTACCCTTCAGGGGTCGCCACAGCGAATCATCTGTCTCCATTTAGTCCTATCT
>JBBIGA010114676.1:0-10516 GCA_037576975.1 Alestes dentex | reverse complement strand
CACAGGGAATCACTGGATCGAAAGTACTCAAACTTCGCAAGTTTCAGGGTTTGGTTGCTCAAGGCTTGGTTGAAGTTAGAACAGCAAGAATGCGGGGTAGACCAACAACTCCTGGCCCCTCGTCCCCGCCACCACCAAGATTTGTTCGAGTTTATCGGAGTGCAGATGTTCATTTCGACCAAATCGCCCATTGGCCTGTCAAGGAGGAAAATCGCCGTCGGTGTGCTGTGTGCAAGGACCTTAAAACTGAAATGCTCTGTGAGAAATGTGCAGTTCCTCTTTGCATCAACAAAAAAAGAAATTGTTTGAAAGACTACTGCAATGTCTAGTGTGAATTCTTCTCTCTAGCAGAACAGATTTTTGGATAAGCAAAGACCCATTTAATGCATAGTTCATAATCTCGTCCATCTTCCCTCCATATCTGCCTGACCTCCTTCATGTTGGCACTCCCTCTCGTACCTTCAGATCATCCTCTTCCATCCATTTGACTGTCCCCTCAGTCCATCTTACCACTATGGGGAGCAGAGCTTTCAGTCGCTCTGCTCCCCAGCTTGGAACACACTACCACCTGAGCTCAGAAATATCAATTCTTTCTCACTCTTTAAATCTGCACTCAAAACCCATTTGTTTAAGCTTGCTTTCTCTCTTTGATTCATTTGCACTGTTTACATTTAACCTGTTTCTTAATCTTGTGTGTTACTATGGTTTTATTGTGTCCTTGTGTGCTAGATAGGTGCCAATAAATTGAATTTATTTTTATTATTAATCAAGACTTGTGTATGCCAAAGAAAAAAATATATATATTCCCTAAGTTCTTTCTCAAACCCTAGCATTGTATGAAGGTCCTCTCATTTATAAAATTTCTCTAAAAAAGTATTGTGGCGAGCATGAGAGAGAGAATGCGAAGACACGTTGATCTTCAAGCAAGCGTCTTTTGTTTTCCAGGTTCACAGCTTCAGACAAAGTATTTCAGCAAGATGTACTGCACCCCCAACTGGCGTAACCCAGTACACCTCCCCACTCCCACTCGAAGCTCCTGTCCCGCCCGCCACCCTATTCTAGCAGCTAAGGTTCTGCAGAAGGGCGACTGGCAAGACGGGCTCAAACACACATAATAACACATTAAATAACACAATCACTTTAACATTACATACAAACATCTACCCCACTCCTAAATGTCCCCAGAACACACATAACTGGGCCAACTGGCCACTTACTCCCAACCGGAAAGGCTCATGGGAGCGAGTCCTGCCATGCCTCTTGTCTGACTGTCACCCCATTCACTGTGATGGCCAGCTGCTTCCTTCGCCGCCGACCACTCAACTCATCTCTCGCCATCTCTTCACTTTCCTACCGGCCAAATCTCTGCTGTAGCGCCGTCACCAGCTGCCCATAGTCCCGGCGCTCGCTGAGCGACCAGGACCTGCGACGCCTCGCCTTCCAGAGCCGTGGCAAGATGGATCGCCGCCTCATTCTGGTCCCACCAGTTATGCCATGCCGCCAGCTTGATCTGCGCCAGGTATGGCTCTAACGGCGCCTTCCCATCGAAGCGCGGCAGCTTGACGGCCACTCTGTGTCCTGGCTGCATGGACACCACTTCCCCGCCGTCATCTCTGACCCGGCCAGCCGCAGGAGTACCGTTTCCCTCCTCTGGGCGGAGGCCACACCCCCAGTCAACAAAAGAGTCCTTTACTGTCCTGGACTGCAGCGACCTCTAGCGGCCGCTGACTGGGGATGTGACAGCCAGAAAAGGCTTTTCACATGGTGCCAGAGAAGAGAACATTCAATAAATACTGTAACAAGTGGCACAGCAGGACTCGCTCCCATGAGCCTTTGCGGTTGGGAGTAAGTGGCCAGTTGGCCCAGTTATGTGTGTTTTGGGGACATTTAGGAGGGGGGCAGATGTTTGTGTGTAATGTTAAAGTGATTAAATCACCTGTTTTTAGTTGCTTAGATTGTGGGACATCCAGCACAGTATCTTGAGGTTTGTGTCTGTTCAGTTCTTGTTTCTGTTTGTAAGTTTTGGGCCCTTGAGCCTGTATTTGGTTTCTGTTTACAACATAAAGGAAGAGAGAAGGAATGTCTGTCTGCTCCTGGGCCTCATTCCAGAACGGGCATATCCCTGCGAGTGTGTCACTGGCACCCTTATTTTTAATTGTCTAGAACATTTACATCATGTGAAGCTTCCATAAACTTCTTTTTCAGATTGGCTTCTTTACATACATAGTAAGTTAAAAATGTGAAATCTCATGGACAACAGAAGCAGTGAGAACATTACTTTTAAGGAAGATGAGATCATGACCCACTGGAGTCAAATGAACGGTAAGGCATTGGAGTGTGCTGTGTCCTGGGTCGATGAGCCAAATAGTCTGGGTAAGTCAGTTGCATGGCGGTAGGGCTGCATGAGCGCTTATGTAAATGTTTATAGGCTCTTTGAACTCTCAGACTATGTGGATATAGAGGGTGTGGTGAGCATCATGTTTGAAAGGTCAGATTGATGTTAAACATTGTCTATTGGGCTACAATAGTCTGACTTTAGGGTTATGGGTAAAAGGAGTTTTGGCTGTGTGTATGTGTGTAAACAAGAACAAGTGTGTGGTGGGGTCAGTCTATTGGGTGCTAACTGCTGGGCTTTTAAACTCACTGCTACCCCTGTAAATCTAGCCTTGGGATCACTCTTCCTTCAGCCAGATGTCAGGAAAAGTCCATACTAAACTTAATGGAAGTGTGTTCCCACTAGTGTACTTTGACAAAGTAATCCTAACTGAATAATGAATAGCTTGTCCTAAATGTATTTAGGAATGTATTCTTTCACAGTACATAAAGTAACGTGTTTAGAATACATATACATGGATGGTTCTATCAAAAAACATTTTTTATAAATGAAACATGAGTGTGAGAAACCTTTTTAAAGTTTAACCCTTTTCTGCTGGCCTCCTAGGCAATTCTTCCTGTAGAATGGAAAGTGACTCCTCCATTACATTTATTAACATAATCCAGTTACATTTATAATTAATACTAAAAATAAACATTTTCTACATTTAAAAATGAATGAAAAATTATTCTAGGCTGGTCTGGGAGACCACCTGAACTGTGAAATTGCATTTTATGGCTGTGAAAACAGGTCAAAGAACCTCATAATGTAAAGGTTCTTGTCATTTACATTAGGTTCTTTATGCCTTTTAAAACATTTTTATACTGTGAAAAGATGAAAAATAAAAGGGATTCTAATGAAATACCAGCACAAAGAGATCCCATAAATAATACATTTGGTGGGCATATTTCTGTTCTTTGCCCACATTGCCCAATTTTTTTCCATCAACAAATAATGACAAAATCAAATACTGTCACAAACCGGCTATGTCCAGACAGAAAAGAGGAGGCACAGTCGCAGACTTCCATGAATGAATTGATTTATTGAGAACAGAAAATAAGAGGGCACGAGGGCCAGGACATGAAAACAGAAAGTAGATAAAGAGGGGGACATAGAACGGGAGTAATGTGAGGGACAACAAATACATAAACTGAGGTATAATCAACTTAAATACCTGAGTGACTGAGGACCTATGACAAGACAGATGTAATCACTCCTAATCTCTGGCCGGCTGAAACCCTTCACTCGAAGGCCGATCAGAGATTAGGCCACACCCACAAAGGATAACTAAGAAGTCCAAGGACGGCCCCTAGCGTAGACTGGCCATAGACTGGACCTCCCAGCCCACACAACAGTGGGGGGGGGGGGGGGTGCGGGAACACTAAGGATAACTAAGAAGTCCAAGGATGGCCCCTAGCAGCCATAGAATCCCCCCATCAATCCCCCCCCCAGTGGCGCCACTCAACAGCGGAGGGGCCCACACAACAGCAGAGGGGGGTGGGATGCAGGAACACCAAAGTCCGTGGCGTAAGAGGCGGTGAAGGTAGCGGACCCTATGCAGGAACAGAGGCCGGGGCGGGAGCCACAGGTGCAGGAACAGAGGCCAGGGCAGAAGCCACGGCTTCGGGTTCAGGGGCCGCAGCTTGGGAGACCAGTGCGGGAACCGGTGCAGAGGCCGCAGCTTGGGAGACCAGTGCGGGAACCGGTGCAGAGGCCACGGCTTGGGAGACTGGTACGGGAACCGGTGCGGGGGCCATGGAGGAAGAGCTGCTGACTGGAGCGACGGACGAAGAGCTGGCTGAGGGGAGAGCTGCAGGTTTGAGCCATGGGGAGAGAGCTGCAGGCTTGAGCCATGGGGGGAGAGCTGCAGGCTCGAGAGCTGAGATACGGACTGGAACCATGGGGAGAGCTAAGCTACGGGCTGCAGCCATGGGGAGAGCAGAGCTACGGACTGGAGCCATGGGGAGAGCTGAGCTATGGATTGGAGCCACGGGGAGAGCTGAGTTGTGAGCTGAAGCTTCTGGAGGAGATGAGATACAAGCTGAAGCCCTGGGAGGTGATGAGCTGTGAGCTAGAGCCACTGTAGGAGATGAGCTGCGTGCTGGCGCTGCTTGAGGAGAAGAGATGCATGCTGAAACCACTTGATAAGATGAGCTGCATGCTGGCACCGTCTGAGGAGATGAGCTGCATGCTGGCACTGCTTGAGGTGCTGAGCTGATGCGAAGGTCCACGTGGATCATGCCCTCCAGTGTCATGGGAAGCTCGATGCGGGCCAGCTTGTTTTTCAGGTGGGGAGCCAAACCCACACCGGAGGAGCTAAATGGTGTGCTGGAGACACTGGAGGAGCTGAATGACGGGTTGGAGCCACTGGAGAAGCTGAACGGCGTGTTACTGCCGCTTCAAGAAATGAATGGCATGCTGAAGATACTGGAGGAGCTGAGTGGTGTGCTGGAGACGCTGGAGGAGCTGAATGGTGTGCTGGAGACGCTGGAGGAGCTGAATAGCGAGCTGGAGATGCTGGAGGAGCTGAGTGGCATGTTACAGCCACTATGGGGGCTGCCATCTTGGATTTGTGGGGTCCAGTGTGTCCCACTCGCCGAGCCGTTGACGTGTCTCCACGGACCTGTGGTCAAGTCTGCTGTGTCTTGTGGGATCTGTCGTTCTGTCACAAACCGGCTATGTCTGGACAGATCTGTGATGATGTGGGTCCATTTCTCGTCCATTGACACTGGGAACCTTGTTAGAGTGCATGGTATCATGAAGTCTTTGAAATACCAGGATCTGATGGCCAAAAAAAACTGAAAATGGGTCGCCATTGGTTCTTTTATCAAGTTAACGATCCAAAACATAAATTGGTCATATCACCAGATGCCACATAAACTATTTATGTGGTGGCTATATTTCCCGTACTAGATAAAAGCATATAACTATGTAAATGTATTACATTCTAAAGTGTCATGAGAATTAGCTGTGTCATGGATTTGAACCTTGGTGGTAATGTCTTTTCTAAGATCAGGGTAAGATGTTACAATATGCGTTTTCTACAGGCATAAAAATGTGAGATGTTTGGCGTGCCCTTTTTTTGGTGGGTTTTGACAGCTGCTTCTAGCTGCATGTCTTCCTGTTGCGAACCTTCATTACTATCAATCAGCTAAGAGCTGTGGAATGTTTCATCATGTTCCGACAAAGTTCTTCTATTTGCCCTTTTAGAGCGTGATCTATTATCTGGTACAGTGTAGTACAGCTAACAAAAGCAATTCTATAGACCCGCATTCTGTTCAGTCAGATTTATACAGTAAAGTAAAAGGACTGGTGACTCAACCACATTTTTCTCCTTCCTGGAACACTTCGTAATAATATATGGTGAATGAGAAAAGAGGTGCACATTGCACAGAAACAGCAGGCAAAAACAATCTTCATTGAAAAGGATGCCGTGGTCTTTAATAGAGTTGAGAATCTGACCCAGAACTGCCCCCCCTTTTAATAATCACTGCATATCATATCACACAGGGCTTTTGCTGACCCCGTTCGCACTTTCCTCAGCTGCCAGACAAGCAGTGGAACAGCATGAAGCCCTTCACACCTTTAGAAAAATTAACTTCTTAGTTTTGCTAATTAGCACAGCAACTGTGAATGAAAATGGAACCTCCACTCAGCCACTGCTCTGGCTCATTCACAAATGTTAATGATTTTAGGTCGAGGCAAATATCCTGGGCTTTGGCTGAGGTGGCTGCCACATCCTGGGCAGCAGTTCTTACAGCAACAAGGGAACTGCAGCCGTCAGCAGGGAACTGGGAGGCTAACGACAGGGGGACCAGGAGGCTGGATGGTTAACGATGGGGAATTTGGAGAATGGGTAGTCGGTTACAGGAGGCCACGAGATGGGGTGGCCAGTGACGGGGCACCAGGAGATGGGGTGGCAGGGGACCAGGACGCGTGGAGGTCAGCAACAGGGGACCTCCAGAATAGCCAGGGCTCTAGTGGTATTCAGAAGTTCTCTGGAACAGCAGGGGGTGCCAGCAGTGACTTGCAACTCTGAAACAGTAGGGGGCGCCAACAGCAACAAGCTGCCCACCAGAGCTGCAGGGGGCACCAGCGATGGCAAGGCACTCTCTGGAGCAGCAGGGGTAGCCAACAGTGCTTGTGGCACTGTGAGACAGAGTGCACACTTGACCATGTTCTCCAGGTTGTTTGGCAGTATTGTCTGACCAAGTGCCTGCTCAGCCGTTTCTTTTTGGGCACAACCTGCCACCATCCCCAAAAAAATTTTTCCAGAGGAGAGGGCTTTTGCATGTCTCTGTGGATGGCATCGAGTGTCAAACATTTCAGCCAACTCTGTTCCCTATTCAACAACCAGAAACATCCTACACTTTCCTAGAATTTCATGACCTCTGCTCAGTTGAGCCTTCTCATCTCTGCTAAGTCAGTGCAGAAACTGGTCCTTTAGAATCCCAAAAATTGGATCTGCTACATCCAGTGTGGTGATGTTTCTTCTGTAATGATTTTACATTGAGGCAAACGGGATGTAAGCGCAAAATGTTAAATAAACCAAAAGATACAAAAATACATCAGCAAGGGGTTCTTATAAATATGTACAAATAAATTTGAGGAAATTTTAAAAAAGCAAAGTTTACACAGAATCCACCAAACACATAATTAAACACAAGGGGTAATATGCACTAGGGAAATGAGAACACCTTGGCAGAGGAGGAGACCAGAACAAGGCACGGTGAACAGGATAACAAGAGGGGTGGGCTAGGACCAACACAACAAAAGTCACATGGAAAACAGACACATGGCTCATGAAACAGGGGGATGTAAACAATGACAAAACAGGAAGAGACAGAACATCACAACAAGGCAAGAAACAGAGCAAAGACTGAGTTTGTTTGACAAATACACTTATTCGCACACATTCACTCCATGTTTATTGTACCCAAAGTGGTTGTATGTCAACATGTTTACATTTATGGTATTTAGCAGACACCCTTATCCAGAGCAATGTACAT
Source organism: Alestes dentex (assembly GCA_037576975.1). NCBI lineage: Eukaryota > Metazoa > Chordata > Actinopteri > Characiformes > Alestidae > Alestes > Alestes dentex. The sequence goes on along the minus strand of JBBIGA010114676.1, from coordinate 3,133 downwards.
CAGTACTTAAGTATTCCACATGTGTTCATACCTGTAAAGCTAAACTTAAAACAAGATCTGCTTTTAACCAACTTACCGCCAGCTAAGTTACACACCTTAAACCCTGTCAAAAAGAAAAGTCAGAGGTTAATGCACGAGTAAGGAAAAACAGTCAAATGGGATAGAGAAGAAAGGATACTTAGCTGAATGAAGAAGTTGAAAGTATGAGAATTCCTTCCCTGAAAGTGCAACCACCACATCTATCTATGGTGGAATGTGTCTCCTTAAACATGTATAAAACCTCATGTATAAACGGTGCGTACTCACAAAAATGCTACATACGCCCATTTCCACGATCACATCACGATGTAAAAACACTAAACTTGGTGTATAAAATTTCTTTACACTGTAGTTGAACAGGCAAACATTAAAGCACAATTCGCATCAATGTCTGGTTTTCCAATGTAATCGGAGCGATCGACTGCTCACACATTGCTATAAAAGGTGCCTTCAGAGAAGGAATTTGCTTCATTTTAAATAGAAAGCATTTTCTTTCTATTAATGTGCAAATTATTTGTGATGCATCTCATTAATGCTGTGGCGAGATGGCTTGGCTCAACTCATTATTTGTTTATACTCAGAAATAGTACTGTTGGAAACAAACTTGAAAATGGTGTGGTGTGTGATGGCTGGTTTCTCGGTAAGACGACGTATGTTTTATAATTTTAAATTAGTGTAATCTTAAACATAAGGCATTAATTCAGGAGGTTCTATTATTTAAGGGGTTAATTTGAAAAAGGTTTACCCCTTAATCAGCCTTAATCTGTGCACTTTTCATCTTAATTTTCCTTAATTTCCTGGAATTTAAGATCAAATGAAGGTAATTTTAAGTGGTAAAAATAAGGGGTTTGATTTCGTAGCGTGGAGTGCTGCTGTATAGTCCACAGAAAGTATGCCGCATTGTGCATAATGTTGCGCAAAATCATGGCTTGCCTTAACCTAAGGAGCTGAATAATGAGAAATCTGACCTGGGAATGGGACAGCGTTACAACTTCGTTTGAATGTACTAGAAGGAATGTAACAGGTAATCATACGCAGCATATATTAAACGAAATCTTTTGATGTGTCTAACGTCACATAACAGCATTTATATTTTTTAGTTAATTGGCAATATCTCTTCCAGCACGGACTAGGCCTATTGCATTTTGTGACTGCAGCGCAGCTTCCGTCAGCACACGGTCGGATGGTCGGTTTCTGAGGCACGGGAGTGTGCGCAGTCAGCACCTGAAGATGTGCTCGGTACAGCAGCGCCATCACCGCCAGGAGTTTCGTCCACAGCATGGAGGTCACTTCTTGTACTCTTGTCTGAAACAGAATAAACATAAGTAATGCCGCATCTGCTGCCTGCTTGTTCATTTTAACCATGCAAATAAGTCTAACAAGTACAGTACGGAAAAAAAAAAAAAAAAAAACACCCGCTGATGTCGGAGTCCCCCTCACCCACTGGCAAAATTCCCATTATAAGTGTGTCCCCAATAATTGCAGCATCTCGCTGCTCAAAAGGTGTGAGCCCGGGAATTTCACGTCGACTTTAATATCCGGCCATTTCTTCTTAATTTCAGGCATGGTGCGACTTTCCGAACTTAAGTCCCTCCACCACGCTGTGCCACTCCAACAATTTTCTTTTGCTGTTGATGCCACTACTTAATCCACCAAACAGATTTTTTCATGTCTCAACTTCAGTAAGCAAGACACTGATTTTTTTCTTTTTTTTCCCCACGTGCCCTGGCCATTGTTTCTTTAACAAATCCCTGAACAAAGCGGGTATTTAAATTGATTTGCATATTCAAATATGTATAATTATGGGAGGAGTCGGGGCGTGACTGTGGGTTCGTGCACATATGTACAATTTCACGTTGATTGGGATTTATGAAGAGAAAGTGCGTAGAACTTACGCACAGTTTTGTGCATCTGGAATTTTTGTGGCACACGCACATATCTAGTTTTGTCCATACGCTATGTTTTAGTGTGAATTCAAGGCACAGCATTATACATTAGGCCCCAGGTAAGAATTATCTAGCTGACTGCAATAAAGCTAATGAAGCTAAGCCCAGCAGGAACAAAGGCAACCAACCAACAAAGAGCACACCACAAAGTATACTGAACAAAAATATAAAACACAACACTTTTGTTTTTGCTCCCATTTTTCATGATCTTAACTCAAAGATCATTTTCTACATACACAAAAGACCAAATCTGTCTAAATCTGTGTCAGTGAGCACTTCTCCTTTGCCAAGATAATCCATCCCACCTCACAGGTGTGGAATGTCAAGATGCTGATTAGATGGCATGAATATTGCACAGGTGTGCCTTAGAGTGCCCACAATAAAAGGCCACTCTTTTTGCCTTACTGGGGGGGCAGGGTCAGAAAACAAGTCAGTATCTGGTGTGGCCACCTCACACAGTTCAACACATCTCCGTCACATAGAGTTGATAAGGTTGTTGATTGTGGGCTGTGGAATATTGGTCCACTCCTCTTTAATAGCTGTGCAAAGTTGCTGAATATTGGCAGGAAGTGGAACACGCTGCCATATACACCGATGCAGAGCATCCAAAACATGCTCAATGGGTGACATGTCCGGGGAGTATGCTGGCCATGCAAGAACTGGGATGTTTTCAGCTTCCAGGAATTGTGTACAGACCCTTGCAATATGGGGCCGTGCATTATCATGCTGCAACATGAGGTGACGGTCGTGTATGAATAGCACAACAATGGGCCTCAGGGTCTTGTCACGGTACCTCTGTGCATTCAAAATGCCATCAATAAAATGCACCTGTGTTTGTTGTCCATAACATACGCCTGCCCATACCATAACTCCACCGCCACCATGGGCCACTCGATCCACAACGTTGACGTCAGCACAGAGATGTTCACAAGTCATTTTTCCCAAGTCCAAGTCAAGTCTCAAGTCTTAAGCGGTATCCGAAATGTGCACTTGCTCACTCGTTCATTCGTGCACTACATAGTGCCCTACATAGTGAACGAGTGCACTTTTCCGACACAGCCTTTGATGGGAAATGTTTACAAACAGCAACTCTAAATATGGGATTTTTGAGCTGTAAATGTTGAGCTCTAAATGTTTAGAAGGTATGC
>JBBIGA010114655.1:0-10516 GCA_037576975.1 Alestes dentex | reverse complement strand
TGGGAATGCACCTACAATGTGAATTTCAGACCCCTCCATGATTTCTAAGTGGGAGAACTTGCAAAATTGCAGGGTGTGTTCCTCACTGTACTTATGTTCCTCACTGTATAACTGAAATTGGCCAAAGCCCAGTTTTAACATAATTACAAGTCAAATTCCTTTTGATTTCAACAGAAGAAAGTGTTGGGCAACCAGCTTATACCTGAAAGATCAGGAGCAGGAACAGCCCAAAGCAAAGAGACGACCAATGGAAAAGTAAGTTCTGACTAAAATTCCATCTTGATGTCTTACACATACATAATAAACATTTGATTGCCTCCGTATTCTGACTGTGCAGATATTTTGATGTTAATCAAAAATCACCCAAAGTGGACTAAAGACTGAAATGACTACAACTTTTAATGTCATGAATGTGTTATCTGTCCTGAAGGAAAAAAATACAAAGTGTAATGTCAAAAATATAAGTTACTTGCAGTTCCTAGCAAACCATTTTCATATCTGTAGGGAAATTACACTGCCCAGGCATTTCATGTCATGACTGAGAATCTTCCGTCATTTCTTTGTTCTGAACTAGAGATGCATTCCAAGCCACCCTGGCCATTGACTTGGTGTGGGCTGCATGCTAAGCAAACACATGACCCGCATTAGCAAGTTTCCAGTACTTTTTAGAATGTCACAACATGAATAACCTTATTATAACATTGTATATCTTTAATTAGGTTATCTTTTATCTTTAAACAGAAAATCTTTTTTTGGTTTTTTTTTGTGCAGAAATTGGGAAAAGTCAATTTAGTCATCTCCATTTCCGCCCATTAGTTGGGTCTCCCCATGACATGGCACCACATGTTTTTGAGATGAGGGTAACACATTATTACTGGGCAGCTTAACATGCTCGGACAATGCTATCCGGCCAGTTCTCTTACGTCAGCTAACCAACCCTAGTGCGGCCATCATGCTGAGTGGTTTAAAGAGGGGAACCTTCCTACTTATCCAGAGGGAGTGAGCCAATTGTACCCTCTTGGACTCCTGGCTATGGAGGGCTGCAGCACCACTGAGGATTGCACTTGCCACCTCCAAAAGATAGGGCCAATGTCTACACAGTTGCCACTTGGGAGCCTAGTTCCTTTTTAAACAACATGAAATAAAGAGCTGTACAGAGGGGGTCCTCGAGTTACGACACCGATCCGTTCCTTCGACTGTGATGTAACCCACATTTTGGTGGAAGTTGAAACACACCCTTGCCTAAGTCACTTACCTATCCTAACACTGTTGTAAAATCATAAAACACAACTAAGCCACAGAAAAAGGAAATGAGAAACTCCCTCATTTATACGCCGCGTTACTGCGTATTCTTCTGCCATGCGCGTTCAAACTAGTTTGTCCACGTAGTTCGTAAGCATGAGGCTAATGGTGGGAGTGATAGTGAACGCCGTAAACTCTGAACGCCATATGTCTTGACTGTTGTAACCCGAGGATCCCCTGTATGTAGGTGGAAAGTTTAACACAATGCATAATGACATTTTAGTACAGATGTAACAGCAGTATACAGCGTGAGAGAACTCATGTTATTCATGTCATAAAATTGCTAAATTAAAATCGAATTCTGTGTTCATGTTTAAAAAGTTCTCATCCTGGCAAATCTGAATTATGCATCCCAATTACTGTATTCACTTCTGAATATTTTGGAGATTACCTTTGATTCACTTTTGTTTCAATTTGTTTTTGCCTTCAGGACTCCTCATCTCTCAAAAGGACTCCTCTTTCGCCTGCCCAGCAATCTAGTCGAAGCCTACCATAACTTTTTTTATTTTTTTAAAAAAATATTTATTTTGGGAACTAACCATTTTGGATTAGATAATATTTATTCGGACTAATAAAGGTGACCTATGCAGACGTGGATTTTTCAAACCAGAGTGCTACTTTTAATGGTAGTTTGTCCTGTAAAAATGTGGTACATTTTGAACTAGCAGTTAGGCTCTAAAGACATTGTATGCATTAAAAAGGTAGAAAAAAGGATAAAAGTTGCAAAGCGAGCATTAAGCATGAGCTCAGAAAGGTCAAAGATGGATGTGTTTTTGTAATTTATGCATAGCTTTTAATTGTGTACTTCAGCTTCTGTATATTAATAGAGCTTGTATAGGTTCATGGATAGTAAGCTAAATTGTGGTAAATGGACTTTTAAAGCAGGAGCAGTCTAGTGCGACCAGACATGGTCCCATTTAAAGCGTGTTGATAGTTATGACTATCCATACTGTGCTTCAGTCTTGAGGGCATTTTGAAAGTGAAAGACGTGGGAGTGAGGGAACTTGATGGGAACTGTAAAGTATCTGGGCATGGGAAGGTGTCTCTGAATGAGTTTATGAATGAATGGTGCTACTTGACTTTCGTTCTCTGGTTGTTCAGCATGTAAAATGTATTTAGCTGGGATTTGCTGTTGCAGCTTTCTCCACCCCTTAAACGTGTCAAATATTTGAAATCCATTGAACAGTTTTGAGTTTAAGTTTGTGTGCGCTTTAGTGGAACAAGAGAACAGAGCAATTTATTTAAAAATCTAACCTTTCATATGAATTAGTGTTTAAAGATGTGAGTCTCTCAGCCGTTTTCAATATCAAAATGGAACAAATGTGCATGGATGAATTCTTTGGGATCGTTACAGTTTATAACCACTTTTGTATACTGGAAATCTTATGAACATGCTGCCATATATTTTTGTAATGTGAAAAAGCTTGAGCCTGAAAGTAATGTCTCTTATATAGACTCAATGTGAATTTTCTTCATTTTTATCTGTGTGAATGCTATAGAGAATCTTTTAATTTGTTAACTGTGACTTTTTTACTCTTGAATTTCTTAACTGCTGTTTACGTTAAGTTATTTCTTTGGAAACTGATGTGAAAAAGTGACGTTTGTTTCACTTTTCATCTCAGTGGGTCTGCTTTTGGTTACACTCACTTTTTATTTTTTTATATGAAGCTGACATCATATGCTTTTATGTATGTTTCTTCCAGCTTTTCCAGTGATCAAAACTGTTCTGTATAATTCTTAGAACTTACTTGCAGATGGATCACTGTTACCCTGCTCGGTTCCTGTCTTGATTTATGTTGTCATAACTGTTTGCTCCAACTGGACCTGCAGTATGCTCTCAGCTTGTGCCATTAAATCAAGAATATTAAAAAAAAAAAAAAAAAAGCTTTTTCAGATTTGTCTGTCCAAATGGCTTGTATTAATACATCATCTCTTTCCATCCAAATATGTGATGGTTAAAAGACCGTCCTTTTTAATCATACCAAAACCAGTTACAAAAAAATCCTTATTTTCTTTAACGTATACAGTAAATCCTTGTACGCACCCCCTTGTCCTCATGCTGGTTGTTTATGTTTGGGTGCTGCAGTTAGCAAGGCAATCAGACACCTGAACAGAATGAGCCTAGGCATAAAGAACCCTGCACGAGGACGAGGGGGCGTGGTGGACGAGACCCGCATGTCAGAGGCGGGAGGTTTGAAAGTAGCGAGAATTTATTTCTTTCTCCTTGCTGCTGATTGGCTGCTGCCCTGTGACGCATCTGTGGTGGCAGCAGCAGTCCAGAAGTAGTCTCGATTTTTCTAATGTGTTTCGTTCTGTTCTTAAAGGCCTGTATTTTTATTAATGTAAATTAAATGAATTTATTACTGTATTTACCTGCTTATACCAAAGAAAACGACAGCACATGTGAAAGAAAACACCCGTGCATGAATTACAGTACAGTCTATACAGGGGTAACGTCAGTGTTTTACTTTCTAACACTGCGGGAGACAGTGGTTCAGTGTAAACTGTACAGTACGGATACAGGTTTACCTTTACATTTTCTTTAAGGGTAATGTATTTAAGCTGTGTTTAAAATGAAACCAGAGTGTTTTGGGAGCATATTTGGGGGCATATTTAGGGTTTACACTATAAAAATAGGCATTTTAGGCAATTTTTTTACCACATCACATCGCGGTTTTTCATTATACACAGAGCATAACCTCCGCGATAAGTGGGGGTTTACTGTAAAATAAAAGCTAAAAAGTTTCAGACAGTAGATGGCATAATGATACCACTTAATACCATCACTGCACAACTTGGCCTGAGTAGATATGTCCCTAAGACATAAGTTACCACAATATTGCATACTTCATTTATATGTTTTAATAGAAGATTGGAACCTACTGATATTGCTCATTGCATTTGTTTATTTTGAGATGCTTATTAAAAATACGCATTGAATGTAGCAGGGCTAATAGATTATAACATTGTCCACTTTCTACGGGTTTGTCACAATCACTCATTTAATTGTAGATTTAATCATACAAAGAAATGTTTGATGCATCTAAAAAGGGGAAATTTATATTATCTGACAGGTTTTTATTCTATCAGATGTTACAAGATTGATATTTATTTTACTGTCATTGTTTTACACAATAAAGATCACTTATTGTGGAAAAGTGGTTAATTTTGCCTAGAATTCGTGGCATAATCAAATAATTTTAATTTGCATGTCATGCTTTCTTGTGAATATTTGAATGATAGCTTCAGATATCGGGGTTTATTCGTCTGCCTAAGACCTAGACTGGCAACTGCACCTGACTGTTCTGGAAGAAGAATGTAAATTTGAAGAAAAAAAAAACAACTAATAAATAAGTTCCCCCAACACACACATATACTCACTTATATCTTCGATTCATCAATTTTCACGCAAATGATCCAAACTGCACTTTTTCTGTGTTGGGAATGAAACTGGATAGAGTTTTATAAGGCTTTCCCACTGGATGGTGTCTGGTGCTATTCTTATATTCACCACAAGGGGAAGCTGTGGAAAGGAAAAGGCTGTGTGCTCTGTTCGTCTGTACTGGGCTTTGTTCCATGCAACAAGTTCTTGTCATGAAGAACCGAGCCCCCCCCCCCCCTTCATATAATGTACTCATGTTGGAATTTCAGCTTGATTTATTGATATGTCTCCGTTTCTGCGTGATGGTAGGTTGGTGTGCTTTTGGCAGGTCAGTTCCTTGCACAGGGGCCCAAGCTTTCAAGACGTGGAGCCAAGTCGAAAACTTCACAATTTCACTGAAAGTGCTAGCGTATCATTATGCACTTTTTTTTTGGCCGTTTCGTTCTTGGCGTCAAAACTGCATGTTGTACACGTCTGTCTCACGGACACCCAAAACAGTTCTGTTTTCCCTCAACGTGACTAAATGTGGAATTCACGGAATCTATGTTTAGCGTGTTGGAGTCAAGAGAGTGGTCAGGATGGCTTTTCTTTGGTATTTGTCCCCCCTGTCTCTCTCTGTTAATGCTATGGTGCTAATACTGAGTTGTACCATTAATGGCTTTGTTTCAACTCTCCATAACTTTTAAAGTATAGTGGCTCCTTATAGTCACACGTGAACCCACCACACACCACCACAGTACAAAGTGTGAACAATGTGAAATTCTTTCTCTAAATTTAACCGATTTACCAAGTGAAGCAGTGGGCTGCCACCAACGGGGGCCACTGGGGAGCCGTGTGTGGGGACAGTACCTTGCTCAAGAGTACCTCAGGGGTACCACTAGCAGTCCTGGGATTTGAACCCACAACCCTCTGATCACAGGGGCAACTCCCTAACCACTGGAGTCAGATATATATATTTTATGTGTGTGTATATATAGCTTTTATGTGATCAAGAGGGTACAATGTATTAACCACAGTGGGAGTTGTGGTCCCATGTCCCTTGAGGGATGCATTTAGCGGAGGAAATCTGCAGTCATTCCCTCTGTACCCCAAGGGACACCCTTGTCTGAAATGGCCTAATGACATGGATGGGACAATGGTACTTACTTGACTTGAAATTGAAAGGTTTTGCATCTTCAAAAATGAATAAATAGCCACCTAACAGTACAGATATGGCCTAGAAATGTAAAGCATGAGACCTACGTAATAATTCTAATCTAGACTTCATAGACCTTAGTGGGGAACCTTCACTACTGCATTCTAACCATTTTTCAAGTGAAAAGAAGGATCTTTTTGACAATTCTCAAAGACACAGAAGGCATAAAACTCCCATTGACTGTTGAGTGCTGTGGTTTTCTCCTTAATTAAAGTAGTAAGCTGAGCAATAGGCTTGTGATGGTTTTACTAGGATATGGAGCTGCCTGCAAACGGGAGTAGGCCTTGTTTCCTCCCATAGACCTCTGTTCATATTTTTTGCTGTCCTAGCTTTTTTTTTTTGCCAGATTTTTAGTGCTGAGATTTTTCTTCTTTTATTTCACAGGAGGAATTTGTCATCAACTCAGTCAAAAAGGTCGTCTCTCTGTGTGAGACTTCCCCCTAAAAACTGTTGTAAAATATCAAGGATGTGTTTTTATTTCAGGATAGGGAAAATCTGATAGTTGGTGAAATTCATAAAACTGTTCTAACTGGGTCTGTGTTACATTAAACAAACGTGGAGGTGTTGAGACCAGCTGTGACGGCCGTTTGCTAAGTCTGCACGACACCTAGGTGCCAGCAGAGCAGCTTGGGGAGTGTTTACCATGTCAAATTTCTCTTTTGAAGTGTTTCTTGCAACAAAGCCAGTAGGACCAATTCAAAAATGTCACGAAATCAAATCAAGCACAATATTCACACTCATGTTTTTAGGCTTTAACTATAAAAATGAAATTTGCTTAGCTTTTAATACCAAATTCATGCATACACACTTTTTCATACTTTTATCATTATATTCCAGTTTTATTACATCATAGTAAATTGGAATTTTCTGCAATTCTACATTACCTCATCATTAAGAAGAGGTTTGATGTGAGATGAATTTACTACCTCTGATATAGCTACCTGAGGTTATTACAGGAAATGGTTATGAATAAAATCTGAGACTTTTTTGGCTTAAGTCAAGTCAAGTAGGCTTTTATTGTCATTTAATCCACACAGCCAGCACACAGTGAAGTGAAACAACGTTCCCTTGGGACCATGGCGCAACACAAAGAATGAAAACCGAACTCCACAGGACTACAGAAGACCACACAAGTGTGTGGACAGGACTGCAACAATAATAACAGTCAGTGTTGCTGACAGGAGCAGTAACAGCACAAGTATTCGTGAATACAGTATTATGACTGATACTGTATTCTAGCAGCAGAGTTGTTAAGTGTACAAAAAAGGCTAAGAAATACAAAAAAAAGGTTGTGCAAAAATAGAAAATACCACTAACGAGATTAGAAAACATTTACAGTATATAATGAATTCAAGCATTTAAACGTGCAGCGGGAGTAAGTTTTCTTGTTTATGTGGAACAGTTTAGTGTGTGTATGCAGAGAAAGGCTGCAGCTTGGTTCAGTGTGTGTGTGTGTGTGTGATGTACAGGTTGTTACTCTGTTCTGATTTAGGGGTCTAATGGCCTGGGGGAAGAAGCTGTTTCCCATCCTGGTAGTGAAGCCCCAGCTGCTTCTGCCAGATGTAAGGAGGGAAAAGAGGGTGTGGGAGTGGTGTGAGGGGTCATCCACAACACTGGTGCCTTTTTGCATGCAGCGTCTGGTCTACTTGTCTGCAACAGAGGGGAGAGAGACTCTGACGATCTTTTCAGCAGTCCTTACTATCCTCTGTGGGGTCTTGTGATCTGATGTGGCACAGTTTCCGTACCACATTAGGATGCAGCTACCGAGGATGCTTTCTATAGTCCCTACTCAGAACGTTGTGAGAATTGGGGGTGTGTGCTCTCCTCTGCTAAGCTTTCTTTGCAGAGGAGCTGGTGTTAATGGTCCGCGTGATGTTCTTCAGGAATTTGGTATTTAGGGCAATCTCCATTGAGGAGCCATTAATGTTCAGTGGAGTGTGGTCACAACATGTTCTCCTGAAGTGAACGACCATCTCTTTTGTTTTGTCCACATTCAGAGGAAGGTTGTTGGCTCTGCACCAGTCCCTTAGTCGTTGCATCTCATCTCTGAATGCCCCTTCATTGTTTTCTCTGAACAAACCCACTATGATTCTGTCATCAGCGAACTTGATGATGTGCACAGTCGTGGGTCAGCAGCATGGACAGCAGAGGGCAGAGCACTCAGCCCTGGTGGGCCTCTGTTCTGCGTGGTGGTGCTGGAGATCTTGCTCCCGATACTGACTGACTGAGGTCTACCAGTCAGGAAGTCCAGGATCCAGTTGCAGAGGGAGGTGTTCAGGCCCAGCAGTCTCAGCTTACCTATTAGACACTGAGGAATGATGGTGCTGAATGCTGAACTGTCATCTACGAACATTTTCTCATAACTGTTCTATTTGTCCAGGCGAGTGAGGGCCAGGTGAACGGTGGTGGTGACATCACATCACAAATGGTTGAACGGTTGGGATAATATGCAAACTGTAGGGGCTCCATGTAGGGGCAGCTTTGATTTTAATGTGGCTTCTTGAAGCACTTGATGACGGGTATGAGTGCAACAAGGCCGTAATTATTGAAGCACTACTTCTTTGGCACAGGGATGATAGTAGTGGCTTTGAAATACACTGGAACAACATTGGTGCTCAGAGAGATATTGATGATGTTTGGGAGATGTCTCTGAGCACATGAGCAGGAATACTGTCTGGTCTGGTGGTCTTCTGTCCAGAGTCCTCCTTACATCAGCCATGGTCAGATAGAGCACCTGATCTGGGGTGTTCCTCCTCACCGCTGGGTCATTCTGTTCTTGATAAAAATGTATTTTGTAACATTACAAAAAAAAAACATTTTACCAGTACTTTAGATTTACCATATGAACACTTAAAGGTCATAATTTCTAATTTTGGACTTAATATAAAATGAAATTTTTGTATTCTTAAACCAATCAGTGTCAGGAATTCTCAATCCAAGTTTCCCCCTGTTTTACACCAAACTAGCTGGAATGACTCTAGATCTCAATGATTGAATTCTTCAGAACTTTTGAAACTTGAAACATCCGTGGAATGTCAGTTCAAGAGCAATCAAGTTGACTTTTGAACCACACACTTGAAATAATTTGTTCACTGACACAGTGTCTAGAATGATAGCTTCAAGGTACTTTTGATTTGTGCACAATTTCTTCATTAATTGCTCCATGTTTTTGGTGCAACTTCACACAGATACTGTAATGATTAGATTGCCTCTATCCATTTTGTGGCCAGGGGTAAAGTCTGTTTGGGGTATTGCAGACCATTTCTATTCCACAAATGGGGGTTGGTTCATGTTTTTTTATTTAAATAGGGTAAAAGCCTGCCCCTCATTGGAACAGGGTTCAAACAACACTGGTTTAAAGTTAAAGTCCTGGCTCATTTGATTAGCATGCCTCAGGTCAGTGCTGTGCATTGCCAGAAAACTGATATGATACTCGCCTTCAGTTACTTTATTCTTGAGTTTTTTTATTCACTCCTCATTGCGCTCCACTTGGCACCGTCAGACACCGCTGCCCGGCCACACGCACTCCCTACCTTCCCTGTGGCCAACAGACTGCAATTCGCTGTTAGTTCCCCACTGCTTACCCCCCTGCCTGGCTCCTACAAAAGCTCTGTGTCTTACCCTTTATAACCAGGCAGCACTCCCTCCTACTCCCATCTTCAGCACACGCTCACGCCCTGCCCTCTCAAGGTGTTGGGGTCTGAGTGGTGAGGGGGTGGGGTGTGGAATGATATATCCAATCCCAAGGGTGAAAATCTCTGACCTTGCATCCCTTTGATTCTGAAATTGGAAAGATTTTGCAAATATTAAGAAAATTACATATTGAGAAATGTCAAATTTCACAGTGCTAACAATGGAATGGATTGTTTTAGCGTTTTGTTTGGGCAGACCAACAATTTTACTCACAGAGATAAAAAAATTGGAAAAAGATATTTGATGTATGCGTACATTTTTTAAAATTTATTTATTTATTTATTAATTGTCTAACCATTCTAAAATAATCTTGCTAACTAATATTCTGCAATGACTAGCATATAACTAACTGATAATCACAGCCCTGCCCTGAATACACAAATGTGCCTGCAGGAACTATTTGCACAGTGATGCAAATAGTAAAGACAAACACAAAGCATCGGGCTTTGTTCTTGAGGTGCCATGTTTTTATTTTTTAATACCCATCCAATACATGCTTTACCGAAAATAATTAGAATCAATACCATTGATTAAAATTCCACAAATCAATGGGTCTCAGGTTGAGACTGAATCGTCACAACGTATTGATGCATTATTTTACACACCTACTGTCGACCTCTCGGGTAGGAGGGCCTGCGACTCAGGACGGGGTGCTACATTGTAGTTGTGGTTGATGGCGCATTTTGGTAGGGGGTGGTCGGGGGTATCTGCTCTTAGTTGGGATGGGATGCCTGAGGGATTGGAGTGGAGGGGGGTGAGTTCAGGCAGGGTTCTGAGAGGGGTGGGCTTGATGGTGTGTGTGTGTATGTGTGTGTGTGTGAGAGGTACGTTTTGGGGAAGGGGGTGAGGAAAGGTGGGGGTAGTGGGTGGAGGGGCGGAGCATGGGGGCTGCTATTTGTAGATGCTTGTGATGGCTGCCTGCTGTGTGTGTGCGCGCGCGCGCG
>JBBIGA010114633.1:0-10517 GCA_037576975.1 Alestes dentex | reverse complement strand
TATACATACACATACTACACATACACACACTACAAACACATTTATATGTATATATGAAAACCAGTAAAAATTCATGTTATAACAAGTGTTTCACTCCAGGCTACTTTTTGAATGAGGCACAATCCAGAGCAGCTAATCGCGACAGACCTCATTGACATATGTCAGACTTTTTCATTTTATGAGAGCATTTAACATTATAAAAACTATAATCTGTAAAACGACACAGCGAAGTTTTGCCTGATCTGTTCAAATTATTATTTTTTGCCTGCACAGCAACACTAAACAAAAGCTTTGCTTTATGGCAGTGGTGATAGGAACCAGACATCTGAAGATACCTTTAATACCTTTTATCAACATATGAAAAGTCAAAAGAAATGCAGATTCACTAGTCTTTTTGGATAGTAAATAAAGTGACTATTGTTAAGCAGGTTCCTATCACCACCACTGAAAAGAATCTATAAGTTAGTCTACACTTAGTCTGCATGACTCTGAATCACTGTTTACAGCTCATTGATTGACATCACAACCATGATGTTTTCTACAGGCTATTTTTGCAGCTTACTTTCATATATGGAGCAGACAGTGAATGGTACATTAACATAATACATCAGTACATCAAGTTTATAGTGCAGCACCCTTTTATTAAAAAAAAAACAACAACAAAAACATTCATTTTTTTAATGACAAGTGGGGCCTTTAATGAACAGTGCAGTAGACTTTAGACTAGAACAGACACAGCATGCAGTAACTCTTCAATGGAACAGGAATTGTTTCAGGTTTGTTGGGGCACATATCGGTCCGAATATGCCAGCCAGTCTATCAGGACAGGCTCCCACAGCCCCCTGGAGTACAGGTGAACAACTGATGAAGATATTAACGGTACTTTTCCTCTTAGACCAAATGTCTGTGTGGAACGAGAGCGAGTGATTCGGGTGGAGCAGCAGCCGTGTGTGCAGGCCTTCACCCGCATGGTCAAAGTGTGGAAGCAAGGCTGTCCTGGTCCAGGCTGGTGTGTGGGCTATGAGAGGAGGTCAGTAATAACCAAATATAAAGTTGGGGCTCATGCTAACTGCTCAAATTCTCAATCAAAAACTTTCTTTGCATAAACTTCTTCAGCATTTCTTTAAAATACTCTCCCACACAAACCTCACTTAGCCAACAGCTTACTCACTCGCTCTCTTAGGCTCTTAGTTGCTCTTTTATTAATTCATTAACTAATTTACTTACTTACTTATTATTTACATAAATGTGCTGTCATATCAAAAGTCAGCAGCTTCTTTGTATCAGGTTCCATTTTTACAGTACACCAGCAAACTGTGAACTCATTACAATAACATACATAAAACTTTCCTTTTTTCTTCTATAAAGTTGCTGTTTTGGAGCAGCTAAGGACAGTACGTTTCATGAGGCTTCTTAACTGTGTTCTTCATTTGAATGTCAAAAGTCAAATTGCCATCAAACAGTGCTGCGTTTTACTTTTCACTTCACAAACAACATTTAAACATAGGAAGACAGTTCTACAGCTACTTGCTTTGAACAGACTGACCGGAGTGAGTCGGCTCCAGGTCTGCTGTGAGATTAGACAGTGGAGAAGACGGGTACAGTGGTTAGAAATCAATCCTCTTGTTGATAGATGATGGCTATTAAAGTTCTCAGATGCTTCAGGAATCAAAGGGAAGATCATGACACTGAACACCATCAGCTCTTTGCCCCAGCTATTAGAGCACGTCACTAAATAGCCCACATTAAACACGAAATGGGTGTATGAACTGCTGCCACGGCACTGAACAAATGCTGAACTAATTAGGGTTTGGGAGCAGGTTGGTTTACACATCTTCCTTTTCTAGCTCAACTGGGTGCCCATACCTCCAGACTTGAGCTCACAGTAAAGGCAGCAGCTCTTAACGCTTTCACCTATTAAACACTTGACTAAGCTGTAGCTGTGATGTTCCTGTTCATTTTCTTTAGATCTGATTGTAATTGAGGCTAGCTTGTTGGTATGGGCAATATGACAATAATATTGTGGCAGTGTCAACTTTATTAGGCCAGCAACATTATCAACAACTAGACTTCACTTCTATGAGAAAATGCGAAGTGTGATTGCCTAATTTCTATAAAACCAGTGTTTGGAGACACCCTGGAGTTCACATTGGGGTATCAAACTGGCACCTCTTCTGACTCTCTCCATTCAACGCATCGCATTTTAACACTGAACCATGGAGGGGGCAGGTCTATTACCAAGCCATTTATGGTTAAGGGTGGCTGAAAATGGGTGGAGCGAAAACAAGTAGGAAAAGCACGCCTAGCCGCGTGCACAGGCTAATTAGTTTGAATTTAACCAGTGAAACAGTGACACACTTCTTTTCTTTTTACTGGCCTGAGTTTTAGTGTCTTGAGGTCTGTTGACTCTGCTGTGTGTTCAGCTCTGCAAGACTGATTTGTTGCACCGCATTTTGTTACTTTCCAGCCATCATAGGCATAACATCACAATGCTCACTCTGAGACGCTCAGCCACACACTTTTGAAGCGACTGGCCCCTCTGCTAAGGAGGCGACTCGAATTCAAAAAAGTTTTAAACAATCAATACTTGGCTCCTGCTCAATCAGTCAAAGGCCTTGAAGGATCTGCTGATAACGTTCTGGTGGCAGATTCCACACCCACCTTTTAGGTGTTGTGGAGTCCATGCCTTGACAAGTCAGAGTTGTTTTGGCAGCAAAAGGGGACCCTCATATTATTAGGCAGGTGGTTTTAATGTCATGGCCTTATTGGTGTGTATATCTATATATATGTATATATATATATAAACTCTGTCGCACAGTGCTGCCAACTTGAGAAGATGATGGCTTCAAGATGATGCTCCCTTTGAGACACATGAAACCATCCACCACATATTTTCAAACCACCAATAATGCAACATCACTGGCCAGCTCAGCATGCTTGGAGGAGAAAACTGTCAGTTTTGTTAGATCAGTTAACAGACCCCCACGCTGAGTGTTGGAAGGCCATGCTTCCCATCCAGGGAAGGCGAGGAAATTTATGCTGCCTTGGACTCCTGGTCACATATGGTTTGGTCATCACTTGCATGCAGTCAAAGTAGGCCTATAGACAAAAAAATAAACAATTTCATTATTGTTTATTTTTTTGTCTGCTGGGTTATCTGGGTTTCTGAAAAGTGAATATTGCCCAAATACTAAAGTAGTGAAGTATCTATAGGTCCTCATACTCAAGTTTTGTTAATATTTTTTTGTTTTTGTTCCTTATTCCAGAAAACAAGTGTATTTAGAAAGTGTTGTTATGTAGATATTAATAATGATTGATAATGATTTGTCTGTGTTTCTGTAGGTCGGTGTATCACACAGGCTACAGGCAGGTGTACAGGTATGATTATCAGCTGTCACACAGATGCTGCCCTGGGTGGTCTCAGCGAAGTGGGGAGGCCGGCTGCCTGCACAGTAAGAGTCTCTCCTGATACTACTCTCTCTGTCAAAAACTGACAAGACTGAGTACGCTTTCTGCTACATAGTAATATATCGTATGTTATAATATTATGTTTATACCTTTCAGTATTGATTTTCAGAGATTGATTTTGGTGGTGCATGAGAGAAGGCATCCCTGTGAGCTTGTATTACTCTCCACTGCTCTCTGTGTTCTCATCATTGCTTACAATGTAAGAGTAGTCTCTTGCTGTCATAAAGAATTCTCATCTTAATCCGCTTACATAGACAAAAAGCATCGGCTGTAAAAGTAAATCATAATGAGTTATTGTGATCCATGGTGTAAGGATGCTGAAAATCAGTGGCTATAGAAAGTACTGAAGAATTAAACACTTTACTTCACACTCACAGAACAGTCTACTTCTGCTTCAACAAAATATAAAGGCAGATGCTTTATTATTATTATTATTAACATTAATAATAATAATAATAATAATAATGTTTCAAACTAAATTTTAGCTTGAACTAAAAAATAAGTTATACTGTTATTTCAGCCGTGTGCTGTGTGAATATGTTTTTCGGGGCCATGCCACTAAAAGCATGCATTCATGGGAGACCTGTGCCACAGTAATGTTCTACTTTACAGACTAGGTCACAGCTCTTCTGCCATGATTAAAACTAGGGCTGTGATGGCTTGTAAATCAAAATAGCTTAGTGATTAGAGGCTTATTAGTCATTATTTTGCATTTGAAATGAAAAACGTTGCCTTCACGGGCCTCCATGTTCAGCAGTCTAAATATTCTAAACAAACAAGGGCTATTAACTCAGATCGCCTTCTGTGTGTGTCACTGAAAGAGAGAAAACCCACACCAGTACGATCTCCTACATGCACATAAGTTAGGGTTGCTGATTTCATTAACATGAAGTAAAATGAAACATGTGCTAATTTTTGATAGACCAGTTACTAATATAATTTAAATGACAGCCCCAGTTAAAAGAACTCATGAATTCATTCAAAATAAGGTTTCAACTGTAGAATAACCACTTAAAAAGAATCATGATATCCAAGTCTGTCCAGGGTTGACAACTACATATAAACAATCAGCCCCAGCTTCAATGGGGTTACACCTGTGGTGACCAGTTAAATTTACGCTGGTGCCAATCCATTCCCCTTTACACCCACCACTGGTTGTGAATGAATGAAGTGCAGTCTCTGGGGCTTTCTGAGAGAATTTGTCTGAAAATGTGGATCCACACTAAACTGAACTGAAGTTCACTGACACTCAACATGGCATTCTTACGCCAGGCTGTTTTATGAAACATTCCAGGCAGCCTTTTCTCAGTGTCACAGCACCACTCAGTGGCTGTGCTGCACAACCTAAGATCTTTTCTCTTTCTCCACTCATCTGTCCTTAAGCTCCGTTATTGTGTGCTTTTATTCTTCAGTAACATTTCAAGAATATATACTGGACACCTCACAAAAATAAATCTCTCTGTCCTGCCTTTTAATCTTCCCCCATTTTTGGCTTAATTAGACACACATATATCCCTATAGAGATACAGTTTGGAGGATGATAGCTCCGGAGCTGATGCCACTCACCCATAAGCCTTTCATCAGGTACTCATTAATGGGGACCCGTGAAATCTCAATGGAGTCTTTGTGGCTTGTGAGACCGGTACAACATTATCAGCTTAAAGGATGAAACTGTGCATCTTCCAACAACCAGATGATATTTTATCATGATTCTGTCTTCAAGTCTGTCTCTGTGGGGATTCAGATTCTGTCATGTGTGAAAGAAATTACCTTGAACGTCTTCAGGTTTTCCTCAGAGGTTTCTGTAGTCATCAGTCGGATAACACTGTGTTAGTGTGGACTGAGATTACATTTTTTTTTTTCTTGGATCTCAGATATGATTTACAGTGTTGTATGTTTGGGTGCGTTGCAAAATTCTTGCAGATGCTTCAGGGGCATTATTCATTGGGTTTCAACACATACTGCCTGCATTCTTTTCATTTGTAAGCACGATTTGGATGGGATTGGTATTACCTGGGGAGGTTCGGTAACATCATCTTACTAGAGTGTCTCAGTGATTGTAGCTGAAATCTAATCACATCGGTCATTTTTACTTGCATCAGGAAAGATTCCAGTGCCTTTTACCTTCTAAAAAGGTCAAACGAACCGTAGAAATCTCAGGTTATATTAGTCCTGTTCGAATCATATCATGCTGATGACCTCTTTAAAACAACCAGGAGATGACACAGCGGGTGATTTATTCTTGGCTTGAAGCGAAACTCTTGATATGGTACGGCTAACATCCCTGTTATGTTTTCACGCTGCTTAGTCCTGCTCCGTTGCTGATGACAATCGCAGAACCATGTAGATGGACTAGTGCCTATTTGTATTCCTTTGATGCTCATTTCACTAGGAAGGCTTCAGAAAGCATAACCTGTGCATGCACTGTTAGGATTAGGGGTAGTGGAAGTTAACTGCCCAGGGTTATGTGAGAACAAATACAGTCGTTATTGTCTAGGCACCATGTGATTAAGCAGCATGGTATGGTAATCCACAATACTTTCTCTAATTATAGCAAGGTTGGTCTGTGCCTATACATTCAGCTCATTCTGATTCCTATGTGGAGTCACAGGGGAAAGCATAATAAGTTCTTGTAGGTTGAAGGAGCTTTGTGTTCCATATGTCTAAAAACTCAATCGATGTAGACCCAATTAATCTGAATATATTATCATTTTTAGAACTGATGGTGTCATTCTGTGTTGCAACACAGGATTCGAGTATCATGAAATTCCTGGACTGCAAGGTATGAACAAAACACCACAGTGCGGTTACATTTTCACGTATTGTGCAGTGTGCCTTGCAGCGTATTAAAAACACATTGTTGAACCCTGGATGGGACTTCAAGCCAGCATTATTTTTACTTTTATTTATGCTTGTTGTATTAAGCTGCACATCTGAGATTCACCAAGATATTCACCAGTGGGAAGCCCTCAGGGTTTTCTATTTATTTCTAGAAACAAAAAAATACATTTCTTGTCTTTTTTATTTAATAAACCTGTCTTGCTTGCGGTATTTAAACTCTGCAAGTATTGTAGCAGATTTCTGGCTGGATCTAAATGAGTTAAAACCACCAAAGCAAAAATGTTCAATAACGACTCTCTCTGTTGTCTAGGTAGATGCAGCCAGTATGAGCTTCAGCCTTCATGAGCAGGACAGGAGTTCTTACTTATAATTAGATGGTGACAAAGGAATCATGTTTTGCTTTTAAAGGCTTGGACCAATTGGGTAAGAAAAAATGCCACTCCTGGGCTTCTAGAAGGCCTTGTCACTGACTGAAAGCACGAGCGACCGTCTGACTGGGATTCATTCGTTATTAAAGATGAAAAACAGGAGCAAGAGCTCTGTCAGGACTCTTTTCTGAAAGAGGCATGCTAACGTGCTATTAGAAATCCCACAGGGCAGCTGGCAGAAATAAGGAAAATGCATAAGCATTTTGAGTTAAGTGTATGGCTTGAACTAAAGGTCTAGCCAATAGTCAGAGTCCACCAGTGATTCTCACAGGAACCCGAAAAACGCTTTCTTTGATATCAGTACTGCTAACAATATTGAAATAACAATTTACACACACAATGCAGTGCAGGTCTATTCCTGGCATTAATGTGCATTTTGTTATAATGGCTAATAAATTATATCTGACAGATTGAAGTCACCAAATGTGATTAATTGAAGTGTGTTCTGTTCTGGCTTTTCACCAGATTTTGTGCAAAACATTATTGAGAATGCAAACATACTTTTATTTGCCACTTCCAAAGCTTGTGTGTTTCTGTTTGGAGGCTCCACAGCCTGCAGGGCTTAACTTCGGACACCTGCTCATCCACAACTCTGTGAGAATGAAAGCCTTGGAGGACTTTGACCTCCTCCCCCAGTGAGCTGGTAATCCACTCAAACAAGGCTCCTTTGTAGCGTTGAAAAGTGATGCCAGGAACAGCTGGCAGGAGGTTCCAAAGCCATTTGGTTTGGAGCATGACGAGCTAGACCACCATCTTGAGGCGTATCTCTAGCTTTTGTGCTCCTTATCAAAGGCTATCCATCCATCACTGGATGCCATTTGTTTAGAGCGTACCTGTTTAATTCAATAAAAAAATGTTCACGCTTTTTGTGGCCGAACTAATTGGACAAGCCTTCACAGCTGCAAGTTCAACAGCGTTCACCATTTATAATCCTGCAAAATGACTCACTTGAGAAATATTGTTTTCATCTCATTTGCAGATGTAACATTAATTCAAATACAAAGCCACTGAATAGCAGTGTTTTGTATGGGAGGAACTAAAGGAATTCCAGATTTTGGATGTTTGTCAAAGTAGGGCAGGCAAATCTGCCAAGCTCTGGCAGTGCATCTGTGACTGAACCCAAACAGTTACTAATGTTTTGACTAGTTTTAGAAATGGATACTTGTTCTATTCTAATGGGACCGTATCAATGAAAAAATGAATAAAGCTCTTAGATGGCATAGGATCTTCACTCTTTTCGGTGCTGCTTTGAGGACTTTTCTGGTTTCCAGAGTCATTAAAAGTTCTGCCTACATGGCACTATGGCAGTAGTAATGCCCATGTCTAGTTTGCGTAGTAAACACATGCAAATCCAACAAGTAAATCTCTCTTTATAAAGCAGTCAAGTGGGGAAGCTTTGGTGTCAGACACGTTTATTTTCATGTGAAATTTAGCCATGTTTTGATGTTTGAGGAGTGACAATATTTGATGAGTAACAATTGTAGGGCTGGGTGTTAAATATTGTGTATACCAGTCTAGCTCTTTGTCCTGTCTGCACTTGTGGTGTTGTGTTGTGTTCTGTTCTGCTCTTGTGTTGCACCATGGTCTTGGAGGCACATTGTTTCGTTTCACTGTGTACTGTGTGTTTATAGTAGAAATGACTATAAATCCTACTTGACTATTTGACTTGACTTGATCCTGCTGTATTGACACTGTAAAATTGCTTTTTATATGATATTGTGATATTGTTAGCAATATTTTGGATATGTAATAGGTAAATTTATATGTAATGGCCTTAAAATAACAATATTCTTGTTGCCAAGCAGTTCGTTTTTGTTCTTTGATATATTACCAGAACCTGGCACTTGAAGTGTACACACATGCAACACAAAATGCATTAAAATAAAATATAGTTAGCTCTGTTTCTGTTAATGTCACGGTCCCCTTTAATCCTGAATGAGGGCAGGCACAAACGCAGACTTCCATCTCTGAATAACTTTTATTCATAACAAAAATGAACAAAAAGTCAGCCTCTAACAAAAGGAGAAAGGAGACACATGAACAAAAAGCCAGCATGACGGTGGACTGAACCTGATAGAAACACAAAGCACATTTTCCCTGAGCACACCGGCCAGCTGAAACACATAAACAAACTCAAACCCGGCGTGCTCAGGATTTCAAAATAAAAGACCCCAAAACTAAATACAAAGAACTGAAAAAGGACAGCCTCTAGAGGCCTCCAACCGTTACAGTTAATGTGTTTTCCTTTATTACAGTAGCTGTAAAATGCTGTTTCTGTCTGTTTCACAGGTTCCTCTTCTCAACTATACTTCACTTATATAATCATTCAATATTTTATATATATATATAAAATGAATATATATATATATCATATTGGAAATGTGAATGATTTACAAAACTGGATGTGAACTGGATTATTTCACCTTTCTGGGTGAGCAATTCAGCATTTATAAAAGTACTTTTTTATACGTTGACCATCAAAAGGATTTTGAATTTTATCTTGGCATTCCCACCTTGGTGAAGACAATGTGAGTTGTTTTCATAATTCATTGAGTTCACATCTCCTCTTGCACCCCTCATTGCTCATTAGCCGCTCAACAATGTGGCAGCATTTTACACACAGAGAGTCAGTGTTGTTTTAGTGGATGAGAAAAGTTATTGGGAGAATTTTTTTTATTCATTAATTTTCATTTTACTCATGCAATGGGACCTAGCCTTGAAATTTAATTTGATATACCATGTGAAACATTGTAAATATTGTAACTGAATCTTAGCAGTATCGGCCAAACCCAGACAATAGTCCAGAGGAACTAGATTAAAAAGTCTTCGGTGAATCTACAACAATGTGACTAGTATGAGGCTACCCCAAAGCATTTGCATCAATCCTTCCTGATGTTGAAGGAGATTTTACCTTTGAGTTCATTGCGAACCTGTTGTCTGGGTTGTTGTTGTCCAGTCTGCATTACCACCCGGAAAGGTGTTCAGTTGAGTTCATGTACAGGTGGTCTGTTATCCACAGGCATGATCACATTTAGAGTTCACATTTACATCCATACATTTCTATTCTCCAGACAGATGTTCCTAAATCAGCACAATTAGACCACACAAAAAGAACTGGATGCTCTTAAAGAAAACCCATCTTCTCTCTCCATCTGGACAAATGGCCTTATCACCTATATTTTATATGTGGCATTACATCAGATCAAACAGTGGAAATCTTTTTCCCATTCATTTCCAATAGTGTGTGACAGCCAACCAGTTCCTTGGCACTGATGTTTGATTAAAGAATAGCCCCAATTATCAGAGGGAAACACTTAGTCCCAGTATAAGACACTTTACAAACAACAAGATGAGACGATTCCTAGTGATCTCTCTGTATAAACTGCTTTTCTCATGGAATTGATTATACAGCTGTTCTCTTTGAAAAAGGACATTAATTTTCAATTAATCATAGCTTTGCTCACTTAGGAGATGAGGTGAATGGTTTAGCAGCTGCGTGTGTGATCAGACGGTCTTTGGCAGGCTGCCTGGAAAAATACAAACACTTACACACTGATGAGCTGTATCTACATACCTCCAGTGTGTCTTCTGAGACTACACTTTTCCCCATTGCTGTAAATTACAGAAGTCATATCATGAAATAAGCTTTCTAGCTAGCTGGTAACGTATATATTTAAAAGTCGATGTGTACTGTTACTTTACAGCTATAGCACGCTAACAGACAGCTTCACAGCAAGACCGTTCTTCTACAACAAGACCAGAACATGACAAGATTTAAGC
>JBBIGA010114622.1:0-10517 GCA_037576975.1 Alestes dentex | reverse complement strand
CAGTGTCCACACAAAGATTACCTGAACCGGCTGGGATTTAAATACACACTCACTCTCGACTACAACCAATCATGCGATGCAGACACTTGATTTTCATTAGGGCTTTCACCCAACACAGGTGGACTTGTGAGGAAGGATCCAGCAGCCTGCGGGTTGCCAGATCCCCCCTCACCACTCATGCACACGCAACATACATACTTACCCTATCCAGAGTTAAGTTATCCCTAATACTCGGGTGAGGGACTACGTGATCGAGACAGCACCGGTGTAACACAGAGACTGATATTACAGCAACAATTAGCAGACAATATAGTGTTAAGCCGTAGTGTGTATATGAAATGTATATTGTATGCATGTATAATGTAAATGTAATGTATGTGTGTATTACATGTATATATATAATGTTTGTGTGTAATGTGTTTACTCTGTGTTTGTGTGTGAGAACAGGTGTCTCTCCTCATCGCCTTCCTGTGTGTGCACTGCGCCCCTGTGTGGACAGATGTCTCAGCCTTTCGGTACTTTGAAGTTGTCATGCTGTGGTTCCTAATCGCCTTTCTCATCTTCCTCCTCATGTACATCCTCAGACTGCAGGCCAGGATTCCCTGCATCAGCTGGACACTGACGGTGAGAGGACTTCAGCAGGGGCTTCAGACTGAGCCCTGACCCCCGCAGTGGAAGTGTCTGTCTGTCTGTCTATCAGCCTGTTTGTCTGTCTCTTTTTATGTCTGGTATTGTCTGTTTATTGATCTATATGTCTGTCTTTCTTCATATTAGTCTGTCTGTCTTTCTGTCTATCAGTCTGTGACTGACATTTTGTCTGTATGTATGTCTGTCTTTGTCTGTTTATTGATCTAACTGTCTATCAGTCGGTCAGTT
Organism: Alestes dentex; assembly: GCA_037576975.1. Classification (NCBI taxonomy): domain Eukaryota; kingdom Metazoa; phylum Chordata; class Actinopteri; order Characiformes; family Alestidae; genus Alestes; species Alestes dentex. The sequence continues at coordinate 9,641 of JBBIGA010114622.1, read as the reverse complement.
TGTCTGTCTGTCTGTTTGTCTATTGATTTATATATCTGTCTGTCTATCAATCTGTCTGTCTTTTGTCCAGCTGTCTGAATATTTATCTGTTTATTTTTCTTTCTGTCTCTGTCTGTCTGTATCTATGCATCTGTCTGTCTGTCAGTCTTTCTATCCTTCTGTCTGTCTGACTGTCAGCCTTTCTTTATTAATGTATCTCTCTTTCTTTCAGTCTCTCGCTGTCAGTCTGTCTGTCTATCTATGACAGAGGTTTGTCTTGGTACTTCTTAATGTAAATCAGGTACCTCAGATTAGTAGAGACATTTTTATTCCTGTGTCTGTTAGATCTGCAATGATTAGTCGAACTATGTAATGCTGATTATGGAAAAAACTGGCACAGTGTTAATTTAAATGCAAAAACACTCCATAATGTTCTAAGGTGTGTTATAACTTCTAATGTAGAGTAATGTTTATAAGATCCACACTGTCGTTCTGACTGTAATGCACTACAGGAAGTGTAGGGGCTATTTTACTTCTATTGTTTAATTAAAAAGTTCTCTATAAAAAATTCTGTAATCCACACTGTCAATCTGACAGAATTTAATACACCACAAGAAAAGAATTGGGTTACATATCTTCTATTGTTTATTTACAAAGTGCTCTATAATGCATCATAATGGTCTTATGATATACATCTTCTGACAGACTGTAATACTCCACAGGAAGCCTAAGGGGCAAAATGAGTTCCACTGTTTCAGGGTACAAAGAAGAACTGACTTTACAGTTGGAACTTGACAATAAGACTGTCAAGTAGCAGGAGGGATATTTAGCTGCTGCTTGTCTGGTGTCTGGAGGAGCATTGTATGAGCTGTAAAATGCTGTTTGTCTGTCCTGCAGGAGTTTCTGCACTACGCTGTGGGCACCATTTTGGTCTTCATCGCGTCCATAGTAGCTGCTGTCAAAAGCCACGGGATCTCTGCCCTCGTAGCTGGATCTGTGAGTACCCCCCAACACTTGGTTTGTGTTTAGCATTAATATATATTCAGAAAAGGGCTGCACCTTATTGTAAAAATGTTAATATTGTGATAGTTCTGCTACATATTACCATTGAGATGTGCTTTAATAAATATAAATGGAATCTGAGCTCCAAAAATAGCCTGTTCTCAAATCATATTTTTTATGATAAAAAACGGCCTCCAGGATAACATGAGAAGTGATTTACACATTTATTTTCATGTTTTCTTCCTTGTAGGTGTTTGGGTTTATTGCAACGTTTCTTCTTGCTGTCAGCTTATGGACATCATACAAGGTCACGTGTGGCTCACAGCCGACTAGTGAGTATGATTCTGCACATATTTTACAGCGGTGGTCACCAGATCTGGTCCTGGAGATCCAACTTCTGAAAAAGTTCTAGTTCCAGCCTTAATCTGCAACACCTGCTCTGGCTAATGAACTTCTTCAGAAGGCCCTGATTGGCTAGAGAGTTAAGTAAGGGGGAGGGGCAGCAGGTTAAGGCACTTTTCCATAGGCATACAGGAGCTGTATTGAACCTGAACTGTCCTGCAATACGGAAGTTTGATTTTTCAGTGCATCTCAGCCTAGTGAAGGTGTTTCTGACACAATTCTCTCCCCACAGTTTAAGGCCAGTCGTCCCAAAACCATGTCTATGGAGTGAAACCAGCAGAATGTTTTTCTGTCAGAGCTGCTTTTGATATTGTGGAAGTTTATTATTTCTAGTCTTGTTTGAGTTTTTACATTTTTTCTCCATAATGTTTAGCCATGTGATGAAAACCTAACCCAGCTAACTTGTTAGCAAAGTCTTGGTAAACCTTCACATTTCTCACATTCATTTGTCAGCATAATTGAAAATTCCAACTGAAATTTATCTTTAGCCCAAACAGACAGTAGTGCTTGTAATTCGTTCCCAGTTGTTAGTTTGTATCTCCATTGTTGGTGTTTTGTGTGGACAGTAAAAGAACAATGGCTTATTTCCATGTTGTGATGACATCTTGATAAGACAGGATTACATTTATTAGTCCGACAAGTGGGAAATTGACTTGCTATGTCAGAAAGTGGTCAGTACAAGTGTAAGAGCAGCAGAACAGTAGATTAAAAGCTATACAACAAGATTAAAATAAAAAGTACAACAATACAAAAAATATAAATATAGACATTTGTATGTGTATCCAAATATATGTGTATATATGACCTATATGTGTATGTGTATATGTACATGGTGGAATAAGTACGTAGTATATGTACATGGTCTTCAGCTGTTTGAAAGCAGCAGGCATTGCCAAAACAGTAATAATGTAACAAGGCAAATTGCACAGAAGAGAAATATTGCATACAAGAGAAACTTCCACTTATCAGGAAATCTACAATCAGCTCCTTGGTTTTTCCAGTGTTGATCTGGAGGTAGTTCTGCTGGCACCAGTCCACAAAGTCTTTGGTCGGTTCTCTATACTCTGCAGTCCCCAACAATGATGAGGCCGACTATTGAGTTGTCAGAGAACTTTCGCAAGAAGCGGTTGGTGGAGTTGTGAGAGAACGCTGCAGCGTAGATGGTGAAGAGAAACAGTGCCAGAACCATTGCCTGTGGGGCCCCTTTACTGCAGACAACCCTGTACGACACACAGCCCTGGGTTCTCACACACTGTGGTCGGTTTGTGAGGTAGTTCAGGCTCCATATGGTGAGGTGATGGTCCACTCCTGTGTTCTCTAGCTTTTCTCTCAGAATTGTGAGATGGATTGTGTTGAAGGTGCTGGAAAAATCAAAGAACATGTATGGATGAACGAGACAGGCTGGAACTGTGTGCTAATTGTACGCTTGATGCTGTGATCGGAGGGGGGCAGTGAGCAAAGAGTGTGGGTGTGGTGTTAAGTATAGGGGAGGTGTGAAGTAGAGCCCTGCATTGGGAGCGGGATCCCATGGGACCCAACGCAAATTTTGCGGGATTGGGCAGGTTTAAAGTTGCCGCGGGCGGGAATAAAAGTAGACAGCGGGTCCCAAAATTGTTAGCAGAATGGAGGATACAGTTGAGAAGAGGATGCAGTTTTGAAACAAAACCAAAGATTGGGAAATTGGTAAAGAGCTGGGCAACATGCTAGTCTACTACGGGCACAAATCTGGCACTTCAGGATTGAGGCAACAAACCTGCCCCGTTACTGTACTCCCCGGTCACACGATGCTGAAATTCGCAGACAAAACAATTCTTCCCCCCACATGCCAAGCAAAAGAGAACTAAAAAATGTGGCGAGCTATGCTGTAAAGACATTCGGCCTTATGATTTTATTGCCGGGGATGGCTTTACTGACGTACTTCAGCACTCGCTGTGAAATATGGCAAGTTAACAACTGTATAAAGGCATGTTGAGAGAAAAGCTCAGGAGATGCAGGCATCCGTGTCAGGAGATAAAATTTATAATTGAAAAATATGGATGTGCTATTACAGCAGATATACTGAGGGAAGATTACCACAAAAATTCAGCGCTGTCCGCTACACAAATTATGACTTCAAGCTGGTCTCGAGGGCGCTTTTTGCAGCTCTCTTAGGCCTCGTCCACACGGACGTCTGAATCAGGCATTTTTCGGGCGTTCGTGGCACCAGGTGAGTGCGGACAGAGCGCTGACCATTTTTCTGCTATTTGGAGCAAATCAAAGCGTCCACACGGACGTTCAGCACTGACCCTCGGTCAGCTGTGCGTTCGCGTGGCATCAAAAAAACGCTGCATGCAACGGTTTCTTGGCGTCAAGTTCTGCCGAAATCCTGACGAATGCGAAGAAAGCACCGGTACTGCGTTTACATGGTGTTCGGTTGACGTTCTGGAGGATTGAATATGTCCCATGATTCAATTGTTCTGGGAACCGTGACAAATCAAGTTTTGAAGGAAAATGTAAAACTACAAATCCCAACACGTAAACAATCTGGAGAGAATAATTACTGCCCCCACAGGTGAATACATGAAACTACACATTGGGCTGCAGGCTGGCGTTAAACAGCGTCAGACGAACGCCAGTGTAACGCCAATCAAGCGCAGATACAAACCGCTACAAAAATGCCTATGGCGTTCAAAGCGTGTTCATTTATCCAAGATTCAAACGTCCATGTGGACGAGGCCTTAGTCTTTCACATCCTCTGTGAAAGAGCCAGTGCGCACCACTCACTTGAAATAACAGAACATGTTATGTTTTTTCATACATTTTTACTTCATAAGTGTATTCTCTGGGAGTAGCAGAGAGAACGGGCGGGAGCGGGCGGAAATTGTCAGAAATTCAGCAGGAGCGGGCGGTAATGATCAGAAATTCAGTGTAAGCAGGCGGGAGCGGGATTAAAACAATAGTCCATGGCTGTCCATCCCATCCCTGACCAGTCTTTTTAGCTCTCTCTACACCCTCTTCAGCTCCTCCTTCTGCTTGAGGATGGCCTTGATTTCTGGGGTAATCCAGGGTTTGTTGTTTGGGAAGCACTGCACAGTCCTGGTGGGTACGGTGTTATCCACACAGAAATTAATGTAGTCTGTAACATAGGTGACAAGGCTGTTGATGTCCTCCCCATGGTCATCACAAAGCACGTCCCACACAGTAGACTCAAAACAGTCCTTTAGAGCCTTCTTGCTCTCCTCCGACCATCTCTGCACTGTGCGGGTGACTGGTGGTTCTCTGCAAACTAAGGGCTCATACACAGGGACAAGGTGCACCAGGTTGTGATCTGATCTTCCCAGGGGAGGGAGAGGTGCTTCTTTTGTGCTGACATGCAGTAAGTCCAGTGTTTTATTGTCTCTGGAGGCGCATGTCACATACTGGGTGAAAGCGGGCACTGTTGAGTCCACAGGGGCATGGTTAGAATTACCCAAGATGAGAAACAAAACAGCTCAACTGTGACCCACTTTCAGGCTTCCCGATGAGCAACTTGGGTATTGCTCAGGTACAGGTCACTTTATTTGTAATGTAAAAACATTTGTTCATGGTATGACACCATGCCTTGTGCCAGTGGAGAAGCACCATTAGATGCAAGTTGAAGCTAAACCTGGCTCAAGAGAAGATCTCTAGGGTTGGTGACCACGAATTTATGCCAAAAGTGCTTAAGAAATTAAGTGCTTAAGAAACTGCTTGAGAAATTAACCTTTTTTTGGGAGGACTGATTGTTCAGATAAATTATGTGCTTAAAAATTCAGCTGAGATCTCATTTGGGGTCTTTTTCACTTCATAACCTCTGTCATTTGCAGGTGCAGCTGTGTAACGGGATCCCAGCACAGATTCTTTGGAGGGATCATCCCAGGAGCTGCCAAGAGCCTCAAAGTGTTAATATTTTCACCCGCTGCCATATATAATGTTTAATGATCCTCTTTAAAGTGATCCTTCAGCCAGTGATCAGACTTAGCTAAGACGTGTTTGGTGACAGAGCTTGTTTCTTTAGTTTTGTACTGAAGCTACAAGGCTAATTTATACTTCATTGTCCCCTTCAGTCATTTTATGTCCAGTCTCACCCAATTGCTAGATCTCCATCTCACAGGGTGAAGGGTACCATTTGAAAAAAAATATTTGCAGACTTTGAGCCTTTTTAATTCCAGAAAGGCAATGATACAGACCCATTAATATCTTGAAAGGCTGTAAAGTAGCAGTACTGATATTTTGTCCATATTGTGTAGCTCTAGAAGCTGCCAAACATCTTGGCTGACTGTCATTTAGGGTAATGGAAAGAACTGGTGGCTGAAGTATTGCTTTAAGGAGTAAGTTGTTACTGCTGAGCTACAAACTTTTAGAATAGATGCTTCCTAAGTTCTTGCTAGTTTAACTGTTCATGCTGCAGCTTTAGAGTGGAATTTACTGAAGAGCAAAGGTGAAGATGGTGTTCTGGCTTTGTTTTTTTGTTTTGTTTTTTTATGAATAAGCCACAGGGGCCTTTTATATGAAGGACTGTTTACATTTATTTATTGCTGATAGAGCTAGTTTAGTGTTGCACAGCCTTCATGACTCTGGAGCCTGAAGTTTCTTATCGTCATTTTTCTATAAGGATTGCGGCCATTAACTTCCTCTGTAATCCTGTATTCTGCTGTATTATCGACTTTGTTATTGCAAAGGTATAAAACTTCAAGTCTTTGTGTTTTCTGAAGGGGTGTCACACAATAAAAAAAAATCATCAAATTACAGGCTCTGATTAATTAATCTAAATAGCACATTTTTGCTGTAATGGTATTTAAAGATTTAAATGAATTTTATGAGCGAATTAATAATCAACATTACAGACTTTCAACGTCTCTTTTATTTAACTGTTTCTGCACTGTTCATGTGCAGTAATGGACTCAGTTCATCTCTAAGGTGCAGTTTACATGTACATACAAGCATTTTAATGTGGGGGAATTCTTACTTTTGTTTAATATTTTAATCAAACTGAGCAGAGCTGAGCCACTGAGAGTGAGAGCTGAGCAGCGAAAGGATAAAAAGGTGGGGAGCCGGCTCTCACTTGATGGGCGTTGGCTCTTCTGATTCACTACCGATGCTATTGCGCATGACACATCACTACAGTCAGAAGCCTTGGAGGGGTACGTTATTACCAGAAAGTGTCCGTGTTGCCTTGTTGGAAAATGCTATCTTTAAGTTTATAACACTGATAACGATGAGAAATAGGCAAATAATATGCATAATCAGAGAAAAAAAAATTATTTAAATGAGCAGAGCCCAGATAGATAGATCAATGTTTAGAGGTTTATACAGCCAGTTTATACAGTCAGGTTCTAACACTGAGAAATGCTACCATGAAGAAGGACACAGGCTACTTCAGATCGTGCCATGCTTACAGCTTGTGATGTCTGGACAGTGCTGATGGTTCCTAGCTTCAGATAGCATTCTGTAAAAAGCAGAAAAGGCATTTTAGAATCAGAAAACTTTCTTGATCCTAGAGGAAATTGCTTATGGCTAAGACACAGACCCCAGAGTAGCCACACATACTCATGTTAAAAGAGCTTATAGGATATTAATCACCGTAAACCAGTGATGCGAACGCAAGATAGCACATATAAACCAGTGTCCAATGCAAGATAGCACACACAAAACAACTTCCCTAAAGCTAGGTAGCACAGAGTCCCAAGACTGCAGAAGGGCAGGGTAGCACATCTTGATAGGTAGCACGTTTTGACAGAAAACTGGAGCGGGTTAAAGTCACATGCGATTAATCAGCGTGTTTTTTTTACCTGGTATTTTTTCTGTGATTAATTTTTTGAAATTAATGCGTTAATTATAAACATGAAAAAAATCCTAACAATGTTGAGAGCAGCAGTACTTTGTATATGTCAGGCGTTGTTAATGAAAACCTAATGTAAACACAACGCATGCTGTGATGTCATATGAGTGGTGCACCGTATGATGCGAAATGGTCCGTTTTTCAAAATCTTCATTTTTCTGGTCCACATGTAAACGCAGAAACTGAGTTTTCTAAAGATCGCCACTTTGTCTGGAGTTTTCAAAAACCTCCGTTTTCACTGACCCAGGGAAATACCCGTGGACAGAGTCTAAGTGGACAGCCAAAGCAGCAGTACGACAGTTAAACAACAGAACAAAACCCTTGCTAGCTTACCAGATGAAGAACGTTTTTGCCTTCTCCCTTCTGTAGTTCTGCAGTTTCTCTACAGATTTCAGGCTAGTTTTAGTTTCTGGTGGGTTTATTTCCTCATGCTTTTGGCTGGAGATTTGACCTGGCAACACTTTTTCTAGGCTTTAACTTTCCATGATCTGTTTCTGTCAAGAACGTTACAAGGGTGCAGCTCCACCTAGGCAGGAAAAGTCTGAGGCAGGAAAAATCTGCTGGGAGGCGGAAAAAGGAAGGAAACTGCAGCTAAACTCCATGTGCTTGACCTGGAATTTCATTATAGTATGCCCAGACCCGTGACTGATGCTGGCCCAGCTCCATCCCAGCTTCCCCCCACCTTAAACACCCCCCTGAGTCAGATATGGTCCAGATTTTGTAGTTTTATCAGGATGTGTCTGCTGGGTAAGCTGGGACAAATACGTTTTCAGGTCGTTCCTCAGAATGCGCTATTTTATGTTCATTCACCATTTTTCTCCTGCATAGTGGTGGCGATAGGACCGGGCCACATCATATTCCCAGGTTTTGGGACAGGTTTGGGCCAGTATTTTTGCTATGCGGGCGATGAAAAAAAAAACCAAGTAGGCCCAGTCATACAACCGCCACTGAGTAAGAGAACACTGAATGTTAAATTGAAAGAGGTGTTCTGGCCTAAAATCAGAATTTAATTTATTATGTTGTAATAGTATGTATGTACCACAGCATTACTGGTTAGACAGATTTTATGTCCCTTTTATTAATTCATCATTGTTCTCTTGCTTAGGGTTAGGGGGCAGATATGACTGGGCCAAATCCGTAATAATAATTTTGTTATCAATGTGATGACAAAAGTGGGTGGGCTTAGGTTGGCTGCGCCCAGTCATTCCACCACCACTGAGCTAATAAATTAATAACAAATCATGAATGGCACAGCTGAAAAGTGATGATATGGGCCCTTTAAAATGTTGAAAAGAATAGCAGTCATAATATATAGCAGGAAAAGTATGCCCTAGGTGTAATGAAAAAAGTCAGAAACCTTCCTTTAAATCCACAATATGTCAATTTTTACATTTTAAAATGAGCTTTAGCCGAAAATAACAATTATTATATTTATACATGCAGTAAAGGCCAGTCTGGTTCGTTCTTGACTGCTGGGCAGCCTTTGGAAAGACAGGCTGTGTAGAGCTGTGTATTGTGGTGTGAGAGTGTGTGAGTTTGTGTGTGTGTGTGTGTGAGATGGCCGAAGCAGAGAGGGCTGGATGGAAGGAGTGAGTGGCAGAGCTGCCATTTGGCCTTAAGTGGAAAGAAAAACGGTTCCTTGAAGCGAATATGGAAACATGAGTCACGCCGGCTGAATGCCTCCCTAGGGCCGCACTGTTTAGTTTGCGGAGGCCTTTCTGGAGGCCCAAATGCATGAAACGATGCGCATTGGCTTCAGCGCTGAGGAGGGACAAAATCTACTTTCTTCATCTCCAAAATACTGAAAATCTCAATCGTCTGTACTGACCATCATTGTTTCAGTGACTGCTCTAATGTGCTTTTAGTGAAATGGGTGCTGAAACAAACAATGTGTGCTCTAATAGAGAGAATGAGATGTGGAGCAATGCCAGAGGTCCATTACATATGCTCAGGGCCTGCCCAGTGTATTCTCATGTCAGAGCACTATAAAAGCATCAGCAAATGTGATGAGTCAGTCTGTATAAACATAGACCTTCATTGAGGTAGGTTCGGATCTGGCCTAAATTCTGATATTTTGTCCTTACATCTTCCTTTAAATCCACACAATGTCCGTTTTCACATTTTTAAAGAAGCTTTAGCAGAAAATAACAGCCTCATTGTGTTTCTACATGCACTAAATCTTTCCAGTCTTCACTGCATGTCAGTCTGTAGTATTTCAGCGCCCTCTTGTGTCCAAAAGGTTCAGCGCACATAAAAATTGTAAGTTCTGTTTTTTTTCCAGTCCGTATCAGTTCAGTAGTGTTTTTAAAGGGATATACCACTTCTTTGGACGTTGTGTAGAAATTAGGACTGTAACGGTACATGTATTCGTACCGAACCGTCACGGTACATGGGTCACGGTTCGGTACATGATGTCGTA
>JBBIGA010114611.1:0-10518 GCA_037576975.1 Alestes dentex | reverse complement strand
GAGAGAGAGAGAGAGAGAGAGAGTGTGAGAGAGAGAGAGAGAGAGAGAGAGAGAGAGTGTGTGTGTGTGTGTGTAAGAGAGAGAGAGCGAGAGAGAATGAGAGGGAGAGAGAGAGAGTGTGTGTGTGTGTGTGTAAGAGAGAGAGAGAGTGAGAGAGAGTGAGAGTGTAAGAGAGAGAGAGGGAGAGAGAGTGTGTGTGTGTAAGAGAGAGAGAGAGAGAGAGAGAGAGAGAGAAAAAAAAAAAAAAACTTGTCCCAGACCTATAAATAGCTCAGTGGAGCAGACTGTGTGTCTTTTCTGAAGAAATTAAATCAGTGATGTCCTTCTCATCGCTCCCAACCGAACGCTCTTCTGCACTAAACAGGCCAGCGTGGACTGAAGCGCTGCAGCGTCTCTCCGGCCTCGCCTTTGTCGTCTTCCTCGCTTTCTCCTCACACACGTCCCTCTCTCGTCCTGGTTTCTCTCTCACTCCTGCTTTTCCTGCCGTCCTAGAAGTCCATCACAGCTCAGCAGGTGTTCTCCGACCCGTCAGTCGCTCTGGTTCAGTTTCCCGCGCCAGAGCGGAAGAGGAGGAGGAGATCTGTTCTGCTGCGTGTTTCTGGAGGGCAGAGACTTCACACGCTTTCTGCTTCAAAGTGAGGACTCTGTGGACGCGCTTTAATAAGAATGAGGAAACCCGCTTCATTATGGACGCTGCTGGGATTCTGGGTGGGTGAAGAAGGCCCACAAATTTAAAACACAGTCACATTTCACTCTCTCCTGTTTCCACTCAGTTCGTCCCTCAGACAGTTTCTTCTACTGAGAGCTCAAATCTCACCCCAGACTTCACGTCTAAACCTCGCTGTTCTCCTGTCTGTCGCCGTGATGATATCGCGTGGGCGTCTCCTCATGTTTGTGGAGGACAACGAAAATGAAAGGTGCAGATTTGGAATCAGTCAGCCGCACAAACAACTTCCTGCTGTCCTCCTCTCCTGCCGAGAAGCAGAATTAGCATTTCTGAGGTGGAGCGGGGCCTTCAAAGGCGCCTTGGTCCTGCGGGGTCTCCGGGTGAAGATGCTCCTCTTGCCTCTCCTGTGCTCAGAACCGATCACACCCCGCCGAGACGGATGGTCACGCCACGTCACACACACAACACTTTAGAACTTCAGAGGATCTCACAGTGACCTCTGAACGAGCAGAACTTCTCCTGCGCCGCCTCGCCTTGCCTTGCTGAGCACAGGTGGCTTTTTTCTTGAGGACGTAATTGGCACCCGTTGTTTGTTTGGGCGTCAGATGAGAGTGAGATCGGGATTCATTACCTCAAATCCCCTCTAAATTGCAATTCAGCAGAGTGATGTGAAACTGTCGTTCCTCGCCTCCGTGAGGTGCATTCAGATCACCTGTTCGCTCCGGAAGGAACTTTCAAGGAGGCTCTATTCTGTCAGAATGTTTTCTGAAGGCCTGCTTACTCATTGAAATGACAACGGAACCGAGGGGGAACCGAGGGGGGAATCGAGGGGGGAATCGAGGGGGAACCAAGGGGGAACCGAGGAGAATCGAGGGGAAACCGAGAGGAATAGAGGGGAATCGAGGGGGAACCGAGGGGAACCGAGGGGGAGCCGAGGGGGAACCGTGGGGAACCGAGGGGAACCGTGGGGAACCTTTTCCACTGCCATGTGCGTTGCCATGGAGACATCTGAGGTGAATGCAGGGTTGCCTTGGCGAAGGCTGTGACTGAACTCGAGTAAATCCAGTGAATTTTCTAACACGTGCGAAGAGGTCCAATCATCAGGTTCTGAACCGGGACCTGGGTTCGGGTCCCCCGCCGGGGAACAGAGACGTTCTGAAGTCTGGACTGATCGCAGCGGCTCTTTCTTCGTTCTCAGATGCTGCGAGGGTCGATTACATTCCCAGACAAAAAGGCAAACAGTTCCTGAGCTGCTCGTGTTTGGTCTCTGTGGTTCGAGCCTCTGGCAGGTGCCAGGACTTTCGGGACAGATCTGTGTCCTGCTGAAACCGGAGCAGCGGTCCAAGGTGATCCATCACTGCACCGTCCTGAAAGGGCTGTATGATCAGTGATGTCCCACTTTTTCAGTTCAAGGACACAAGTTCAGAGAGCAGACTTTTACTGGGCTGAACCCGAATACAGACTGAACATTTGATGTCAGGAGCCTCTTCAACGAGTGCTGAGTCCAAAACTGACCCAAGTTCAGCAAAACACTGTCTTAAACTGACCAAACCTGATCCAACATCCATCTCTGGTTCCTCACCCAGAACCTCTTAAGACCAGTTAAAATGTGTGAATTGAGCAGTCCAACAGTGAAATAAGAGTCTAAGATTGTGTTTGTGTTTGATAATCAGATTCAGGGACCCGTTCCTCCCTGAGTGTCTTGGTGAGACTTGATTAGCGTAACCTGAGACTCTGGGAGATAGTAAACAGGAGGAGCCCTGATTTAACTACTGACCCGATAATCAGAAAAACCTCCTCGGATCAGGGACTCTTTGGGCCAGAAATGACCTCAGATCAGATCAGATTTTTGAGTCTGATGGAGAGAACTGTTCTGAAACAGGACCTCACACTAACATCTCACCAGAGAGAGAAAGTCAGATCGATCATCTTCATGTGAGGATATTTCACTTGTTTTTTTGGCGCATGTACATATTATACCTTAAACATATAAAAAACTGAGTAAATTAAGTATAAAAGTCTTCTTGGCTGCACTGAGCTGTTCTCTCCTGAACTGATGGTGTTTCTTCATTACTGGCCTCAGAGAACTGCAGCGCCAGTCAGGGGAACAAAACCAACACACACTTACCAAACGACCTCCGCACACACTGCAACCCAACACACACTTACTGAACGACCTCCGCACACACTGCAACCCAACACACACTTACTGAACGACCTCCACACACACTGGAACCCAACACACACTTACTGAACGACCTCCGCACACACTGCAACCCAACACACACTTACTGAACGACCTCCGCACACACTGCAACCCAACACACTTACTGAACGACTTCCACACACACTGTAACCCAACACACACTTCACACTTACTGAACGACCTCCGCACACACTGCAACCCAAAACACCTATTTGTAGGCATGTATGGTATTTCTCATTTGACCTTTGACCACAGTTCGCTTGAAGATGCAAAATTTTCTCTAATTCCTCTTGAAACAAAACTCGTTGGCTTTATTCAACAATTATGGACAGACTGAGCTACAGTGGAAATTGTTTACTTAGAGGTTTTTTCACATCTGTCCACGTGTAACTGACCATCATAAGCAGGTGACTGTTTTTTTCATGCAGATAACGACTGAATCACGTTTGTATGTTTATTACATGAATGAAGTAATGAAACGGTGAGTGTTGCTACTTAATGAATTTTAGTTTCTTTTTTAAAATACACCAGTTTCTGATCAGCAGTGTTGATGCCCACCTGCAGAAGACTCGCTGTTTAGCAGAGGAAACCTGGGTTCACCGCTGTAGCGACAATCCACACTTATCACCACAGAGAGTGTAGGAGAAAATTAATGATTCTGGCATTAGAAATAAGGGGTTAATTTGCTCCACCAATAGAATCCATTTATTTGAATCCATTAATTTATGAGTATTAACCCTTGTGAGTGTTACAGCTGCAGAAAGTCTGTGTAGTAGTCTATATTTGAAATAGCAAGGGCCATCCTGAGGGCAAGCAAGGGTGAAAGTTCAGGGGTAGTCAATGCCGCATATTCAGTTGGGGTAAATATAAAGGCAGAAGAATGAGAGTCAGCTGAACTAAGGGGAAAGGTGAAAGGAAGTATAGACGCAGAAAACCTATTTCAGAGACTTGCCGAATAAGTCCACCAACAGGTGGCCTAAAAGTGCCTTCATTCTCATAGCAAGTGGGAGAAGGACCATTACCATAATAGGATTAGAGATGCTGAGCAATTAATACCCGATACTTGGAATATTGATCAGGGAGGAGTTTCAAGCATTCAAATAAGGAAGCGGTTGGGCAATTGCCAAGAATAGGATGAAGAGGTGTGTCCTGGAAAAAGGGATAAAAGCCACTGTAAATGACATGCAAGCCAGAGTTGGGGTGGCTCCCTCTCTCATTGACCATGAGCTGTCTTCAATAAAACAGCGTTGCCTCAACTCAATGACTGAACTTGGCTTTTTTAATTAATATTATATTTTGATTAGTTTTATAAATTCATGCAACCACAAGAGCCAGAAGCAGACGTACGACATAAATACTGTGTTTATATTGGGCTTGAGCCCCCCTCATTTCTTTATATTTTGAGTCTCCTTTATGGTGTAAAAATCCTATTTTCTGTCAGACTGTCTGATCTTGTTCACACTGAGGAGATTAAATGAAAGAAATGTGAACAAATGTTTTACTGATAGGCTGCAAAATGTCTAAAGACACAAGGAGCCTAGATAAAGGAGTTCCAGCCACTCAGCATTCAGCACCACCAGTTTACTGATCACCACCTGATCATCTGGAATCATCTGCACCTGTTTCTTCACTGGTTCAGGACTTCAGTTAGAGGGTGAGTTTATTATCCTCATCCTATTCAGTGAGGAAAAGTTCTGTGATCATATTTATACCTGTATTTATATTTGTATCTAATCAGACGTCTTTACTTGCTCATGTGACACTGAATGATATTTTATTGTTTCGAAAATGGGTAAAAGTCCACTTCACAGCTAAAAACAGTGCAATAATCTCCCAGCTTGAATTTTACCCATACTTGAGTCCATATTTTTAGATAACAGTGAGTCATACAGTGTCAGAAACCACATAAACAAGTCTACTAGAGATTCCTGAACACTTTGAGGCTTGTTTTCCAGTTTGCATGATGCTGACTGGTAGGACATAAGCTTCCACGACTTGTTAGCAAACTTAGCTAAACCAAATGTCCCCTTCCTGAACCTGTCGCTTTAACAGGAGCAGGATGGGATCCACCCTGTGCAGTAACCACTGAGCTCAGTGGGCGATAAACCCAGCACATGCTAAAATGGAGAAATGGCATTTAAAGCCCACATAGACGCACTTGTATGCTCTTTATCCTTAAGCGAAATCTTCCCAGTCCATCCTGGCCTGTCCTCAGTCCCTTTCTGAGGCTCCTATCAGTCGCAGTAATTGCGTTAAGGCCGGCCGCAGCCCTCTGGTCTCCGTCACGCTGACCCTGCGATAACCCCGCAGCTCGACGGAGCCCAACTCACGGCACCGGCCCCACTCGGCTCCGGCGCCCGCCAGTTGGCACCAGACCCGATGCCCCGGGGCGACTGCCACATCCGCAGATTTATGCCCGCTTGATAAATGCAGACCTCATAGCGCCATCTGCGATGCCAGCCAAGAGAACCAAGCACGATCTGAGACGAATCACCGCCACCGCAGACAACGATATGTACCATTACACGGGCGGAAAGACACGGAATTACAGGGAGGGGGCCGGGCTGGGGGGGGGCATCTTCTCTGAGTTAAACTTTGATACATTTTTAACAGTTTACACAGCACTGTCTTAAGCACATATGCAAATTGTTAGAAGTATTTTGTATCAGCAGTGGGAGACGTGCCATACATAAAACCACTATATACTGTATTACTGTTATTTGTACTGCTTATAATTGTCTGATTCGAGTTTTAACACTAACTTAACACTACTGCCCAGTTAATGTTTAAGTATTATTTTCTCAGACCTTTGCACAGTGCTGTATTTAGCAATCTGCAATGGGTGGTCCAAAGACTGATCTAAGCAATGGGCAGTAGAAATCTTTCAGTATCTGGATTGTTTACATTCAAACTACATTTTCCTTTTACCAGCATGAACAAAACCTTTCTTTTTAGTCCATTATGCTTTCTCAGAATACCGCCCTTGGGAACCTGCAGTAATTAAAAGGTCTCTATCCCACATTAAGCTACACAGATTTCTCAGTTAGCCAGAAAGCTGAAGCCCAATCCTGAAGAGTGTCCCTCAGCTCTTTTCATATTGGGCAGACTGGACCTTGGGCTTAAATTATCGAGGCTGACTTTCTGAAACACCCCCCAGGTCCATTACTATTGATTAAATTAGCAATTGAGTTTTAGAGTTGACTATTTCTAAATCAAACCATGACTAATGACTGATTAAACAAGTTTTTACAGCTAAATCATGAACATATGATATAATAAAACTTAAAAACATTTAAAACTTTAAAAATTCAACAACACCCAAGTAAACACTGTATTAAACACTGTGTGTGTCTGTGTATTAATGAATGTTTCTTAATGTAAAAGGGCAGATTTTAGAATATGCATCACCATCACAGACACACACACACACACACACACACACACACACACACACAGATTCACTATTCGCTTTTTAATCTAATAATCATGGCGGCTCTAGTTCTAACAAGTCTTTATGAGCTCCTCGTAAGCGGCAGTAATAGAGGAGCTACTTCAAGCCTGTCTCTACAAACCCAACTGCAAAATGGGAAGTTTTCCCAATTTTCCTCAATAAACTGCTCTCCTCGTTCGGCCCCGATAGCATGATAACCTTTAGCTTCATTTTGTACACATATGATTGTCATGTTTGATCAATAGCTTTTGTTTTAGAATGTGGTTTTCTGAAGCTGGGGAAGAAAAACGACAATAGCGTATCTTAGCCGCCTGCCCTTTGGAAGCACATAAGCACTGCTGTTAATCTAATTTACAAAAGGTCAAGACCAGGGTGACATTTCTGTGACTTCGGTCACCTCGTGTAGAAGTGCGTGGCGCGACACGAAGGGGGGCTAAACAGTAGCGTGTACGGCGATCTCCAGCCGCAGTTGGCTTTGTTTTGGCTTTTGTTTTTCGGTGGGTTGTAAATTAAAGTGAGGAGTAATAACAAGCGGACCGGAGGAGCAATAAAGAGTGAAAGTGCGTGGCGTACACAGGACACATTACGTGACGCTTAGGAATGTGTACAGAAAATCCAACAAAAGACGTGCATGCCGTGGCCTCAGGGAGCCGTGCTGAGTTCGATTACTAGGCCCCCCAAAAAACAGGCCGGCACACAAAGTTTACTTTTAAAACACCGCCTTTAAACACACATTCAGAATTGAGCACCAGCTGCAGATCTGTGTGCACGTTAAGCACGTTTCCTGAGGTGCAGGTGCATGTTTTGTCTTTCGCCCAAAGAGGCCACAATGTCATGAATGCATCAAGACTTTTCTCAGTCTTGGCACTGAAGTGGTGGAACAAACTTTCTCTGTCAGAATGGCCGAGACTCACTGTCCTCAAACAGCAACTGAAGACCCACCTCTTCAAAGAACACTTAAGATAATGAGTTACACATCCATACTAAACTAACAGTAACTTCATAGTTAACACTGTGTGATCTAACTGGGACCTGGTAGAATCTCCGTCTTAGCAGCTGTTAATATAAGTCTCATTGATTATAAAGTCTTATGGTCTTCAAGTGACCATAACATGTACTTAAAGTGCCTCATATCCTTTTTTCATCCCAACCAAGCCAATATGATAAACAAATCAGATTTTGTTTTATAATTTAAACAACTGTCTGGACACAACTGACCCCAAAAAAACATAAAAATCAGAAAATCTATTCGAAAAGTCCAAAAACTTACATATTGAACATTTTGGCAATCTTTAGCTTATACATACATTGGTATTATAATAACTGCTTACAATCACAAGTGAGTCTTTTCCAGGTGGAATTCCTTTATTTACAGTTCCCCTTTGTCTGCACCACTTACACACTCCCCAAATTCACACATACCCCTTCCACCCACCCGCACTCACACATGATTAGGGTTCCTCTTATTTTTACAATCATAAATAAATTAATATATACTTAGTTAATCTGACTTTTGAACGACACCATTTAAAAAAACTGTTGACAGTTTTACAGTTCCAAACAAGTGAGAAAATGTGTAAATGTGGAGGGCAGCTGTGTCCAAAAAGTTGGTTGGATTATGAAACTAATCTTTACATCATAATGGCTAGGTTGTTCTGAAAACAAAATGAAATATGACATATTCGTACAATCTTTAAGGCTTTAAATAAAAGAAAAGAAAAAGCAATGAAAAAACGGGAAAAATACCCACAGGGATCTCGGGGTTAAATGAGGTGTTTCAAATTTTAAAAAAAGCTCCTTTAAAAGCTAAATAGCTTTTAAATAAAAATGTTGGTATCAGCGTCAGTCGATAATTATTGTCTCAGTGCTGGTTTTGGTAAAGAAATATCTTGTGTCGTTGCGACAGCAATGGGTGGATTATGGGTGACTCGGTCTCTTTCAGTATTAAAAAAAAAAACTGTCACCAAAAACATGCCCCTTTCCACAGTTCACACCCCCTCGCACATTCTCTCCACTATGATGCAAAGACTCTGTAAGACCATCTCCAGACCACACGTGTATGTGTGTGTGAGTAAGTGTGTGTGGCCAGGATTACTTTAAAGCTGTTCGGGGGAAAAGGAGGCTGTTAGCTGGTCAGATGTGTCTGTTTCTCTCAGAGCACCTTATAACGAACAGACCCAGGGCCTCCACCCCCGCGCCGGCCCTCCGACGACCAATCATAATACAGTAATAATAATAATGATATGAATTTTAATATTAGTTTTAATATTGTGGGACATCTCAAACTACACAACAATCCAGAATCATTAAAAATACACTGAAAATACAGAAACCACAAGGAGAGTCTTACACACTACTTTAATATAAATTAATAAAATGTTTTCTTTTTTTTATTATTATGTTTTCATTACTTCATTCATTCATTCATTTAGTTGAGAAATAAAAGTGTCCATTTTTGTCACACGTGAACACAGCACACAGTGTGAACAGCGTGAAATTCGCTCTCTGCATTTAACCCATTCAGGACGTGAAGCCAGCGGCGCAGCACCCAGAAAGCAGTGTGTGGAGACGGTACCTTGCTCAAGGGTACCTCAGTGGTTCAAACCCATGACCTTCTGATCACAGGGGCAACTCCCTAGCCATCAGTGTAATTGTATAATGTTAAACAGCATTGGGGTCACTTATCACCCCACTGCTAATTGACCTACACTGGCTTCCCATGGCTGCTCGAATTCAAGAAACGAGCTCTTGCCTACAGAGTGACATCAGGCTTCTCTATATTTCTGCCATGCCTACACACAAGGCAAACCCAGCCCAGACTTTTCTCATCCATGGCTCCCCGCAGGTGGAACGACCTGCCAAAGAATCTCTCTGTATCTTCAAAAACCTCCAGAAGACTCATCTATACAGAGAGCAACTCCTCTCCTGATGATCTATCCTAAAGCACATTCGCTCTTCTATATGAAATCACCACATCGTCTTGCACTTCTACTGTTTTAAAGATTTTTGCACTTAGAACTCTCCTCTGCCTCTCCCACTGTCCTGAAACTTGACTGTTTTCTCAAATTGCTTTGGATAAATGAATGAATGTAATGTATTGTGTCAGGCAGCCAAGAAAACTGTTTAAGGGTGAACTCACTCCAGGCCCGGTTGCTTTGTCCCGTGCCCAAGCACAACTGAGCCCCCTCCCCACTCCCCCTGCTGGGCTGTGCTCACATTGCGCTAAATGTTCCAGACCCATCATGTTTGTTAAATGGGACGTTCACAGTTCGAGGCCCACGCTTGGGCGCAGAATAGCGATCACACTGAACCACTTGAAGCACAGAGCAATCACACTAGTGAGCGTACACACTAAAATTATTTATCAGTACTAAGGAAAGGTCTTGAGCCATCCCTCATTTCTTTATATTTTGCTTTCCATCACCTCATTAAATACTATTTTATGTCCTTCAAACTTTCTTATATTTGAGGAGATTAAATGAAAGAAATGGCAGCAAATGTTTTACTGCGACAGGTTGTAAAGTGCCGAAAGACACAAGGTGCCTAGATAAAGGTGTTCAGCACCACCAGTACACTCATCACAGGCCTGATCATCTGAAACCATCTGCACCGGTTTTACCTGAAGCAAAATATGAAGAAATGAGGGTTGCTCAAGAGTTTTGCACAGTACTGTATGTTTTTGACTGCGAGTAATGTTAACAGTAGTCATACAGTGCCAGAAACTTCCTAAGCAAGTCTACCAGAGATTTCCTGATCCATAAAGGAAATCATCTTACGATTAGCTCAAACTTTAAGAAAAAACAATATTGCATTAAAAGGCAAGTGAATTTATTCCTAAGCTGAGAACGCTGCCTTAAGAAGTTTTCAAACTTGTGTTTTGAGCCATCCCTTATTTCTTCATATTTTGCGTTAGGCGTTTTTGTTTGTATTTTTAATGTAGTCTTGAGGAACAGTTCTCCAGGTTTCTGTGTTTTTAGCTCACATTTCCAGGCCAGTCCCTGAACCTGACCAATTTCAGAGGAGTGTTTTTTGTTTGTTAAGACACACAGTGACCTACATATTAATCATTCAAGCATAACAAAGCACTTCTAACTTAAAGTCTGAACCAGTGAAGAAACAGGAGCAGATGATTCCAGATGATCAGGCGGTGATCAGTATACTGGTGGTGCTGAAGGCTGAGTGGTTGGAACTCCT